>KZ876618.1:19061-29597 GCA_003456935.1 Machilis hrabei
GATGTTGAGGGAGCGAAGGACAGGGATGTTGAGGGAGCGAAGGACAGGGATGTTGAGGGAGCGAAGGACAGGGATGTTGAGGGAGCGAAGGACAGAAATAAGGCAAAAGAAAGAAATTACAAGAATCAACATAATTCGAGAAAATGTTCAAACTACATATTAACCTCAATTATTTGACACAGAACACCCATGAACTTTCAATCCTTCACTCAAATACAAAGGTGAAAAGACTTGAAAGTTTCATTAAAAAGTTGTGTGGAAACAAAGAAGACCCTCTACATGCTCAGATGATATATTGTTGGACGACTTCTCGCCATTTTATTTTAAGAAGTTAAACAAGTTGCATAATCTTATCAACTGTAGTAATACTATATTCGTTCTCTTGTTACCTAATCACCTCTGTTACATTCCGTTACATGTTCTGCACACGACATACTATCGACTCTTCACAAATGCTCTATTATTTCTGCACGTTCTTCTTCTGATCTTTGTTCACGAACCTTTGACACACTGGAAGAGAGAGAGAAAGAGTGAAGTATCACTGCTGTGTCAGTAGATGAACCTGACAACTTTTCGTTCGACAAACATTCACACAACGGCGTTGCAGGAAAACTCGGGGAATTAATTTAAACTCTTGGAAAACAAAACAAACTAACACCGTTTTCCCTACTCCTCTTTCTCTTCCGTCTTCAGTATAACTGCTGTGTTATGTCTGCGGCTGCTGAAGGCGTCTGGAGATTAAGTTTGCGGTGGCTTTCCCGCAAAGCCTACAAGAAACTTCTCTAACTTTCCTCTCCGTTTAATGTTTCTCCGTACAAGGTTTAGTTCAAACATCCCATTAATGCAGCTTTAAAGGAATACTCCGTTTCTTAAAACGCAAATGTTACTTTCGTCAAGAAATATACGTTTACAATAACAGCTGAATACTTTTTGTGACTACAAATTCAATTTCGTTTTCTAATTACCTTGACTGTGGCCTCCGCTGACTATTACACTCTTACTAATAAGTCACAGTTTCTAATTCAATGGACCCGAAAAGACTGNGTTCGCATCTCCCGAAACTAATATATTTCCTTAATTTTCTTGCTCCGAATGGGAAAATCGTGCTGGCAAACAACGTCCAAGTGAGAAGGGGCAAAGGGAAAGTCGGGCTAATCCTATTTTGGGGAGACTAAGTAGATTAGTGGGTGTTCAAATGAAGGGCCTTTGTGTGTGAACGCATGTGCTGCTTTTGGCCGCAATAAAACGCTCTTTTTTAAAGCCCATCGCCTAACAGTGAAATGCACACGTTTACCATATTTACTAATTTTAGCTTAACTGGCGATGCTTAAAAAGTCAAAAATCGCTGCTTGTGGAAACGCACTTATTAGTTAGTGTCTTATAGCCACCTCCCACAAGATTATTCAAAGAGTTTAATTAGAGGAACTTGTTTGAAATTAACGCGATAATCTAAAGCGCAACGCCCACGGCACTATTTTACAAAAGAGTTTCGTAAACTCGCTTTTAACCTTCCTGTCCATTGGAATGTAAACGCAACCTCTCGCTAGATCCAGAGCGATTGCGACTTCTGCAAGCCGCGATTAAAAGTTTACACTCTTTAATTAGGAATTTATAATAACCTTACCTAACCGAGCTGGCCTAAAAATCAAGTATTTGCACTTACGTTTTTACCCCCGAAGGCGTCCATTACACCTCAATTCATTTTCACGGACGCTGTTGATTTAATGAACCCAGTAAACACAAAACATAGCGGCATTCTGATTGGTGGTCCTTTAGTAAAATATTTTACCTGATACGAAGTTGCTCTAAGAGTGTATGTGATTGGTTGTCTTATACAAGAATCCTCTTACCCGATAGGAACGGTGCTATGGTAAATTGCAGAGAATTAGCTTGACAAACTCCTTGAATTTGGCTCTTACAACTACTCGCAAACACCATTATCTTATAAAACTCTTGCTATAATCTTCTCGTGGGAGGTGGCCATTAGCAACCCTACTTTAGTAAAGGTTTTTAGCCGGCCCCGGTAGCCTAGTGGTTAGCCACTTGGCCTTGCACGCTGGAGGTCCCAGGTTCGATTCCTGGCCAGGGCTGGGTGTGACTCACTGTTTCAATAAAGTGATCATCATCACCTTCATATAGAATTAAGTTCACCTTCATTAATCACAATAAACATGGTTTCATCGTCCCTAATGACCCATTGGGTGTCGACGGGACTTAAAACACCAAAATCATCATCATCATCAGTAAAGGTTTTCCTGCTAGTACAGAAAATAATAATAATAATAATATGATACCCCCGAATAAACAGAAAAATCTTCTAAAAATTATACAAGTTTACATACTGTTAGCCTATTAACCAATTATAAATACATTACGTCATTACATAAAACTTCTCTCTAAAATATGCATACGTTCACATACACACACCCTTGACTCTTCTCGCGTGTATGTATTAAACACGCTTACCACCCCATACACACGATAAACTACCTAAAAATAAGCTGTAATAAACATTCAACCGAGCAAACAGTTGTTAATTTTTCTAACTTAAGTCCAGAAAAATGTATATCCTCTGTCGTAGGTCATGTACAATGCATTTTAAAATTATAAAGTGTCCGCTTGCCATTCATGATTCTCAAGGTGAACATTTTCCACACTAAGACCTTGTGTAAGTCTGAACAAACAGGCGAGTCACTCGTGTGCACCAATTAGGCTTACTCGTTAACTTTTTGTTCAAAATACCTAGCATAAGACAGTCTCCGTTTTTCCCATGGTAAATTACATGTGTAACACCTGACAAANTCTGTACTTACTTACTCAGAGATCAGGCAGTGCCAATGCCTAAGTCTATTTCTATGACTGCTACGAGATTATGATTCCATGACAGACAGTTTACGGTGTAATGACATGATATATGGTGTTTAACGTTGTACCAGTACTAGATAGGTCAACCAGGCCTATTTTGATCCATGTTTTACGCGTGATTCGAACCNACAACCCCGTAATCTAGAGTTCGGTACGGTAACCACTACACCAGGCAGTTGGCTGGGTCTAATGAGAACAATCCTCTACGTCGTAACGACGCTTAAGAGTAATGTTGCCATCCACTCGACACACAACTGGTGGTGGGTTCTTTTACATCAAACGCTTATCTCTATGATCCTGCTTTTAATGTTCCTCCGGGAAGATGTCTGCAAACAGATTCGTAGGATAACTCTTTATACTTCAGTCCAGAGGTTTTAACCTGGGAGGTCCTGATCAAGAGTGCTTTGGAAAACGCCTATGATCACACTTTAATGATTGAGTTTATATAAAGTTAATGCTTTAACGCAGTGTGCTTCACAGGAAAACCCTTTAAAGTCTGGGCAATTACTCATATCCAGGGTTTAAACACGATTTCTCCAATGAGGCGGTAACACTATTAAGCCGACCTGTCTGTTCACCTGTGTTGTAAGATGATAATTTTACATGAAACTTGGTACTTGATAAAGCCAACGGTGAATTTTTAAGTCTTTTAACTGTGATGGATGACAGGTAGTTAATCCTACATGTGTACATATGAAAACTTCTAGTTCTAGATGCAAATAAGCCTAAAATCTTACCCATCTGAAAACCAAATACCTACGTGTGCTATAATAGCCTACTTTGTGCGTATTGATATGCTGACACTCTGAAATATCGAAGTGCGCAGCCGTCCCGAAGGTAAATATTTTTTTAGGGTCCTCCCAAAGAAAAACTTATAACGTATTTTGGAGAACCCTTAGCCAAATTNAAGTTTACCTACTAAATNAACGAAAAATACGTTATTTCACGCCTATCCTTACAGCTAATCATACGTAATAAATACTGTGTGTAATGTTGAGATATCTACGTGGACCCATCTACGAACAGGCCTGAAAACAATAACAAGTAACTACAATAAGGACTTCAATTCACTGTCTTGATAATTATTTCAGTAAAGATTTTCACTTTCAAGACATTTATATATAAATGTCTTGAAAGTTAAAATCTTTACTGAAATAACAAGTAACATTTGGGAGCACCCAGGAACAATAAGTCTTATACTGTCGTCTTGCATATGAAAGGACTGTCGTAGAAATCATATAAATACTATAATGATGATGTCATACACCGTCGTGCTATCAAATAGACAACTAAACCTTATTCTAGTTCAAACTGTNTTCGGTACTTCGACAATTCTAGCTTGTTATGCTTAAGTATAAATTCATTAATTTTTCTTCATATCGTTTAAAATTAATAAACTGCATGTGCAGAATATGAAATTAACTAAATCGTAGCTAACTGAACAAAAATGTTCAAAGAATATTCGTATGAATCAATTATGGGGATCCTCTAACTCGGGGCCCAGCGACATTCGAAGTGATTGTTGGCCCAAAACCGATCGACAGAGTGCAGAACAAGGGGGGAGATCTGTACAACCACGGAGGTCGTTATACGGAGGCATTCTTTCCGGGTGTACTGGAGGGGGAGAATGAGTGGGTAGGAATGCTCCCCGGAGGAGAATCGATTCTGGAAAGGCTCCGGGGACGAAAACCTGGACCAGCCAGACTACGCGTCGCCGTCTCTTTTCTAAGAGCGAGAGACAGGTCAGTGACTCTCGACACCCACGTAAAAAGTTAAGGATGGAGAAAGAAACGTCAAGTTTGTACGTGAGAAACGCATTATCGTAAATCACTGCACGACTATGTTTCCGCAAACTTGGCAGAACTCAAGAAGCTCTTACGAGATACGGCCTAGTGCATGTCAGGTTGGAGTTGTACACTTACGAGATTGGTTTTCTTTACCGCAGATTTTATGGTACCTCGAGACTAAACTGTCAAAATTACGCTACCTATTATCAGTAGGACGTTGAACACATTATGTTAGATGTTCAAGTGAGAAGAGTAAGTTTAGGGGAACAGAGGGAGATAGGGATTTTTCCATACCCCAGATTTAAGAGACATTATATAGCCTACTGAGAATTCTGGGGTAATATTTTTTCCATAATCAAAACTTTGGTGAAGCATTTTACATGGATTTTTAATAATCACTTCCTGTGGCAATAGTTGAGGAGATTTTGGAGGTGAAAATCTCTCCCTTTTCCGATAAGGACTGACAATTCTGAATTTCTTAATATTATCTAGAAAAAATCAGCACCGTTAAAGTAAGGTGAAACACCCGAAACAAGAGCAATTCAACACACTTAGTATTACATTACGCTTATTGCTGCTATTGCTATTGGATTATGGTCCCACTGTTATGACATCACAGGTCTAATGGAGACCCCATCCGCGTCGTAATGACGCTTCAGGATAACTGAATTTTGCCACTCAGCCGACACAGCCGGAGGTGGGATCTTTTACATCGAACACTTATCGATGGGACCCGCCTTTAACGTGCCTCCCGGAACAAGCCTACGATCATACCTTAGTGTGGAGTGCTTCACAGGTAGATTCGTAGGATAGCCCTTTTTACCCAGGGCTAGGGGCCGGCCCCGGGATTTGAACCCGGGACCTCCCGATCAGGAGGCGAGCACTAACCACTAGGCCAACCTGTCGGTCCATTACGCTTATAATTAAATCACTTAAATAAAGTCTGTTGTGACAAAAAAAAAACATTTCCCGTCAGAATAATATCGGCTATTGTTGGTATATAGAGACACTTCTTAGAACATAACAGCCAAACGTAACCGTCCAGTGTATATTTCCATTATAAAAGAATGGGCCGGGTACAGAACAAACAAATCATATCGAAAATGCATGCGATATCCCTACATTATTAATGAATATTCTTAGAAATACGAGAACATGCCGACAGTATCAATATTTCTTTGCAGTACAACTCTTATGGAGAACGTTGTTGCCAAGTCCAACAATTCAAATAGCTCCTGATGTGGTAAAATTCAACGCTGAATTTAATTGTGACAGTTGCCTATTATTAATTCCCAAATATTCTCACCATAAGCGGGAATCAATACCATAATCTTCGGCACCACTTCGCCTAGCACAAGAGAACGTGCTCGAGACCACTCGGCCACCTAGCAACATCCATAAATATGGGACCAATTGGTCGGTGATATCGTACCCATTACCCTACTCCTCCACACTGTTACTGGGCCCTGCTACGTGATTACCTGCTCAAGTAATCCCTAAGAGTCAGCAATGCTGAGCTCCGAAACTAGGTAGAACTGTCTCGAGTGTAATCACAAAAACGTTATTTAGTTCGTTTTGGTTAAAGTAAGGTGAAATCGGCTAAACAAGGCGTACATAACATACCTTGTACCATATAACAGTTATAATTGAATCCCTAAAGTCAAGACTATATTGATAGGAAATTGATTACCATAGCAGACGGTTAGGAATCAATTTCATATCAAAATAGTATTGACTTTAGCGATTTATTTATAACTGTTATATGGTACAAGGTATGTTATGCATTGCTTGTTTAGCAGATTTCACCTTACTTTAACCAAAACTAGCTCAAAAACGTTTTTGTGATTACACTTGAGACAATTCTACCTAGTTTCGGAGTATTTAGGTAATGTTCTCGAAGTAATTTCTAAATTCCCAGGAGCGGTAATCTTAAAGACTGTTAAACATTGGTTCGATCCCAGCATGAGGAAGAATAGTTTATGAAGATGTGCGGTTTTACGGCTACTCGACTCCATATGGGTCATTCGAGCCGGTTTACACATATCCAGCACACANTATTTTTATGAAGGTGATGATGAACACTTTTTATTGAGACCGTGAATAACACCCAGCCCTAGCCAGAAATCGAACCTGGGACCTCCGGCGTGCAAGCCCAAGTGGTTAACCACTAGACTACCGGGACCGGCCAGAATAGTTGAGAACTGATAATAGGAGGATAACGCTCTTTGAGTAACACTATTAAATTCAGGATATTCTCGGTTATAATAAGAACCATTTGTACAATGTGTGAGCATTAACACGCCCTTCCTAGTTTCCATCACCCATCCATAAATAAACTATAAAAAGTCCCTACTGCAGCACAAAATCTTCGGTCACCCTAATTCTGGAATTATTCCGCATATTCTTAAACTTAAAATGAAGTTTTTTGTACAACTGAAGTACTACAACTCTCGTGATTCATTCAAGAGTGAAAAAAGCAGAGGGTTGGCGTAACCCAGGAAACTGACTCTAATGGAAACACTGAAAAGAATGGCGGAAAATAAAAGGGCGTGAGGGTGTCCGGAAGCGTGACACCAACTAAAATAAATGACTCTTCACAACTTCTGAATACATGAACCAATTTCTATTTGTTAACTCTGAGAACGGGAAGAAAAGAACTAAATTGAAGACTTAAAAAAAGTTTAAACGAAAATGAAAAAAAAAAAAAGTTGGAGTAAGACAGAAGAAGCTAAAATGCAAACAGGCGATTGTTAATTCTTGTGACTTAGAATATACAGGGGTTGACAAAATAATGGAAACAACACCTTTCTCCTTTTTTCTTGTTCCACGCAAAGAAATATTCCTTTATGTGTTGAGAGTTTCAGATAAATAGTGGGTAAACGCATTTAATTCCGTGATAAGCGTATTCATTTATAAGTACCAGATGTGACAATTAACAAGTGTTTTAGCGAGTGTTAACTAGTTAAAACTTTAATATGACTGCTTGTGTAATAATGACCCAAAGTTATATTCGTTTCTGCGAAACCTTTTATAAAGGGCAGTATCTGCATTCCACTAAATTTCGTGATACTGTACTAAATTCCGTGACATAATTTAAATATTAGAAATAAAACAACTTTGATATACGTGCATATTCACCCCGCCTTCCTCCCAAAAAAAGATGTGCATATTCAAACCCCCCTCCCCCCAAAAAAATCTGAATATAAAGATACTGTATATTTACGTATGTCAATACTTAAATAAATAACTGGTTTTTAATGCTACAGCTCCAAATAACTTTGACTATTTGTTTCTGAGGTTATGGAGCCATGGAGCATAAAATTTTGCTAGATTCACTAAATTTGTGCGACAATTAATTATTTGTACACTCCAGTGCGTAGATGTATTCACTTTATTGACATTAGATTACTGTTTTTATACGATTACAGTAAAAGAACCGTGAAAGGAGCCGACACATACTGCGCTCATTTGACATTCCTTTGTGGCACAGTGTCTCATCATCACGAATGACGCGCTGGAATGCACCTACACGCCAATGAATGAGAGAAACACGAGGCGGCTGCTACCGTAAGAAACAGAAAAAAATGGACAGTCATGTTTATAATAATTTTATATACACGTTTTTTTCTTTGGGAGAGGGGGGTAATTATAAGAAACATGTACGCCTATACAGCAAGGACGATCGCTCCATACCACAACATTAAGAATTAAGTTTTACTCATTCTCTGCGCCTTTTCTAGTCCTAAGCGTTAAACTGTCAGGGCTAAAAAAAGGTTTGACGCAACGCTTTCTTACGCGAAGGTGTCAAATCACCACACGAAACCAATGACAGTAAGCGTTCAGCATGTTCGATCGCGGATAAGGCAACAATGCCCTGTCCTTCACGTTGAACCCATATTTTGTTTTTGTATTGTTGTTCACATAAACAAAGTTAAAATTAAAGAAAAACATACCAGGGTCTACTTTAAGGCTTTATGTCTGTGACGGTGTTTAATTAATGGTTGCACATCGGACAGTTTTTCTGTTTAATACACTCTTTTCACAGCTTTGAAATCTTCCGTAAGAACAATACTGGTAATATTTTACAGCGTTTTACGTTTATTTGTGTACATAACTGATACCCTAGTGTGAACTTTACACTTATCAGTGATGCCATTTTATTACGTGAATTACTAATAGTTTTCTCTGTTAACCCATCCAAAGATACTCTTTTACACGTTGGGAGAATTCACCGGTTGGACTTACTCCATTAGTGTGGCTTAACATGCAAAAGTCTTAGAATTGAGCTACGTTGAAGTAAAATTATAACAACCATTTTTTCCTTTAAATATGTATCTGAGAAATTATATTGTTTTTATCTTCAATTCTTATAATTATTGGGGAAACGTTGAGACACTCAAAAGGTTTTCGACCTTCCAAAAAGTGCAGTACAAACTCGTGCCTGTGCTTACACGTTGCGTGTCTCATCTCATATCGAGACCAACTTTATTGCACGAGTTAACCAAATCAATATCTTTGCCACCTGCAATCTGGCCACTTGGGACGTCTTTGCTCAGAACAGAAATACACACCACCAAACAAACAAATCAACTGTAAAAGAATATACTGCAATAACAGCTAATATGGGAATTTAGTTACTTCATGCAAAAAAACAGACAGGCTAGCTTAATGGCAAAATGTTTGCCTCCTAATCAATAGGTTATGGGTTCAAATCCCATGACAGTCTCCTCGCCCTGAGTTCACAACATAAGCTATCTTCGTTTTTGTCTCCATTCTTACTGTCTAACAGTATAGGTGTATGTACAATATATTTATCTATCTCTTGGTGTACAAGCTATTATGAAATTCTTCGGAAATAAGGTGTATACAACAAAATATCGCGTGTATAGCTAGACTGTGAAATGTACACACACACACACACACATAACACTAATCTTATAATCTCGTCGCACCAACTGGCAAATGAAAATTGACCATAACTACACTAGTTTAGGGGTAGCTTCCACGAGTCATAATCTTGTTAACCACTGCCTCGAAACTGTTTTATTAGTCAAGGATGCTGAAACACCCCAGTTTTCCAGTATTTGGGTATTATAAAAATAGATTAACAACCCTGCATAACAGTCGTTACTTAGTTTTAATGTCCAGGGGCACGAACCACAAATATGAGAGAAATGCTCGGACAATGCAGCACTTACTGTGACTTTATGGTGACAAGCACTAATTCACATCTTGCTCCAGTTTTATTACCAACTGAATATTATAATTGGCATGAATGACCATGTAATAATACTGGACTTGCCAAATTACACACGATCCAAATATATATCGCACTTTCTAGTTCCAACTTTTTTTTATTGTCCTTTTTTAAAGTTAGGTCCAGTAATACAGTACATACACAACTTACGCTATTATTACTCGCATAAGGTCTTATTACTTGCATAAGGTCTTATTACTCGCATAAGGTCTTGATATCAAAACGATAATACTGTTAATATTGTCTTAAACAGGAAACTGTACCGCAAAGAAAGTGTTGCGTAAAATCGCAAGATACACTAATACTTGGGAAGCAATAATGTTTTACTACAGTAACGACATATTTGTCAAGAAATACAAAAATTAAGACCACGTGTAGGTATTTATAACGTATGTACATTATGCAAACTAACATTGCTTTATAATTTTTTTTATTATATAAATAAACCTCACCTCCATTTGAAGTCTTATTATTGTGAAAATATATGAATAAACAAATAATGAAATATACTTTCGTGGTAGGCCTATTAGATTGTGTTAACAGTTAATAGATTAACTAACAAAATATGTCTACAAGTATGGCATAGAAACCGGTGTATCCGGCGATTTGTACCCCCGGGAATTTGTA
>KZ876621.1:20720-35826 GCA_003456935.1 Machilis hrabei
AGTTTACCGCCCGAAATGACGCAACAGATACTCGCGGGATGTAAAACAATAAATCGTCACCATGGCTCAATAATTACCCATGGTGTCTGAATGATGTTATACAGCGGAAAATGTTGTTTTAATAAAATTAATTGAAAAAGGAATAAAATATGCTAACGTTACTTATCTATGTATTGAATCTATTGATTTTGTAATAAGAAAATACTTTACGAAACTAGTTATACCTTTCATCAACTTTCAAATATATTAGCTCTTCTCAAAATAAGATTTAGGGAGGTGTATACAGTGGTTACAAATATATTCAACATTCAGGATAATACTATACTTTTTGACAATATATGTCCTTAAAAAATCCATGGCCAAGGCGGGTTGTGAGTTGAAACCTCTTGCAAGACGTGGATGTTTATAAATCCGGTAAGTAATACAAAGACTGACAGTGAGCTACCATTACTACAATCCTTACACATTAAATACTTTTATCTACACTAAACATGGTTTAATTTGTATTATTTTAAGTATTTGCAGCCAGATAAGAACTTTTCAAAAGTGACCATTTAATTTTTGGACCTACTGGTAGAGAAAAATATGATATCATAGACACATGAAAATATCCACCATTATTTTTAAATAACATAATATATGGTTAGCCCCTTTTCAAATACATAAGTTCATTTTTTTTCTAGCATTATTCCCATTTTGGGGTCTGCTGTCGGGCGAGGAATAGCTCTGAATTTGTGATCCTTAGCCCCTCGGAGCTTGCGACGAAGTTTGAGAGGGTTCTGTAGAACTCGGCCTGTCGCTACGGCCTGTCAGTTCCTCGGGGCACTGGTGAGGGTGTTGGCACCAGTGGGGATCGAGCCCGGGTCCCCCGCTCCGGAAGCTTATACTCTTACAACTGAGCCACGGAGCCCCCGTAAATACATAAGTTCACAATAAATCAAATTAAACCTTTTACTATGTACTATTTGGTTTAAGACACATAAATCTTTCATATTTAATTTCTGCTGGTACAGAACTGTTCAAAATAATGAAAGAACAGTGTTTTTCATTCATTCACACACACGAAAAAAAACCACAATAAAACCAATAATGCAGTTAATTTTGTGTGTCCCCTCATAGGCTATAATACTTGATGTTTCTTAAAACTTCCTAAATAAAACTGTTATTGGTCTCCAAATAGTAGCAAAGAAAACTTTACTTACCTTTCAAGGCCAGAAAGTATATACGTACATATATTTCTTACAGGAAAATATCCAGTAAACCAAAAACATATTTAACAAAATGCAAACCAACCTATTAAATACCGTTGATCCTGTTTTTGTGGTTAAATATGTTTCTTAAAATATGAGTATACAATACGAGTATTTTGGTGTCAGAATGTGTATTAACAATAACAACTCTGTAGATTATATATATATATATATACTTATGTATGTAAATATATGTTTAAAATTAAAATTTACATTCTTAGATAATTTTAATTGAAATACGTTTTAGTTTGACTATGTATGATATTGTGTCAAACTCTGATAAAATCTAACCCAAGACCTTTGGAACTTATGCTCCAGCTCACGATTACCATTTTACACGCCTTAGACCACTCGACTTACTCAGCCACACAAATCATACATAAGGCATTTACAACAGTTTGTGTTGACTGCCCCTCAGAGATCAGGATATATCTGGTGGAGTCGGCCGAGTGGGCTAATGCATAAGAAAAAGGGTGGTATCATTGCTTAGTGAAATTATACATCTTTTGGTTACATATTTGCTTGCTACGTTATCACATGTGTTTGGAAAATATATTACAGAAGAGCAATCATTTATGTTTCTTCATTTCAACCTTAGGTTTTGTTTATATTGTTATTCATTGTTTTAGGGGTGGTATACCTTGTTTTAAGCGGAAAGGTCTACGTTGGCAAATTAAGCAGAACCATCAAAACCAGGGTTAACGAACACATTCGCCACACACGTCTCCAACAGCCAACCATATCTGCAGTTGCCGTATTTTTACCATCAAGCCCCCAAAATAAATTTCGGTAAAACTGAAGTAGTGACAAAATCTACAAAGCCCCCTCAACGACTCACCTGTGGAGATTTATAAAAAGCCTNAAAATGTGTATGTTGAAGATGGATACCTTTTACCCACAAGGTGGAAGCTGGCACTCCAAAATCACAAAACATCTAAGTTAAGTGATACTCTGCAGCCCTCAAACCAGATGCAGTGAAAATTAAACAAATGTATGGTGAACTACCAACATATGTAACACTAAATATGCATTTTTTTTTTTACTGGTCATTCAACCAATATATATTACATTGGGTGATTTTCGTATGCAATGGCCCTATAGAAAAATCAGACGCAAATATATAGTGGCATTTGTGTCTGTTCTACATTTTTATATGTTAAATTTTGGNGGTTTAGTTCCACAATAATTTATCTAATATATGTTATATTGAAAAATTGCCTTTCGGGAAAAAAATTAAGCCAAACTGCATATGCATTACCGGTACTTCAAACAAATATTTACTCCGAAAAGTTAAACAATAATTCGGTAACTTTAGAGAAATTAGAACTATTGGAGGGGAAAAATTAACTACATATCTGTATCCGATTTGAACTATGTTAAGGATGAGATAATCTTATAGGACATTCTGAATATAACAGATTGATAGAGTAGTGTAATTATATTATAAGGTATTCCTAATTACAATAAGTGCACGTAATATTCGTCTTACATTTACAAAAATATGTAACTTCCAATTAATTAATGACTAAAATATTGTGAAACAGATTGCAAATATCTGCAAAATCAAAATCANTTTTTATTTACCTCGTTATTTAACTCACTTTTGTTTTCTGGTAAAAAATACAAATAAGTACCAAGCAGATACCCAACATATCAACATATACAATTTGAACTAGATTCAGTAACTCAGAATGGTCCTAAAAAAATCTAAATTGACAAGAGAGAGGAACATTATTAATTTTAATAAAACGTTTATCGTCTAGCTGCAAGAAGAATACAAAATAAGGAAAACTAAAAACTATTTCTTTAACTGCAGTCCAAAAGAAAACAANGTTTGCAACAAATGGTATCTCGATTACTAGCTGCTTGACGTACGTGAACCTACTTAAGTTAATTTTTAATTCGTTAACTATTTTCACTTTTACACATTATAGTTTCAGGTAGAAACAGATTTGTTAAAGACGTGTACTATCATAAATAAAAGTGATATAAATCCATAACGAACGTGTTAGAATAAATATAAACGGTAAATTGATAGGAACGTTTAGAATAAAATATTATAACATCAAAATAACAGATTTTTGGATATTGTATTTATAAACTTTGAAAGCATATGTGTTTCATATGAAAAAATATTAATTTCAGTTGAAAAAATATATATTTAATCACCCTCTTTCATGTCTAGTTTTTTTTTTCAAGAAATGATTATGACACTATAAAAACATGAACTAAATGAGCACGTACTTAAATCTTCTAACCCCAAACCGGTAACAAACTCAATACCTCTTGCACCGACTCACCCCAAAAAGGAAAATGTGCACGACACTGTTTGTCAAAACCACCACATATATACATATACAATCACTCGATTACTTGGGTCTGATACGTGATTACTTGCTCAAGGAATGCCTCGAACTAGAAGATTTTTGGTGAATGATCCCGAAGTATGGTCTATAGTACATTCTCAAAATGTCTAGGTCTTAAAAGGGTATTTTTAAATAATACAAGTGGCCAACCTTCTATTGAACGTCGTATTACTTTTCATAACATTCAGGGGTACGTTCCAGAGCTGGCACTAACACACCTAGAAAAAAATGTGCACTACACATCAGCTCCTGAGACCAATTCCTTGGTGATATCGCACTAAATTTATATTACATACGGTTCCAGGGAACTGATACGTGACTACTCGCTCAAGTAATAATTTTGTAGAGTGTAATTTTAAAAATTCCAAAAGTGAAATGTGCATTATATTATAATGGAAGAACATAAAAGTTCCGTTTTACGTTCTCACATTGTCTTACTCTATATGCGAATGGAACTCAGAATTCTGATATCAATTCTCCTAGTATAGGAGAATTTGCAAGATTCCACTCGATCAACAGTCCAAATTACGTGCTGAAAATACAGGTCAGTGATGTGTCCAAAAATNGTTCTAAAATTTCTTGAGATCTACTAAATGGAAACTGCTCAAAATTTGTTTTCTGTGCAGACTTTGCGTGTGTGAGTGTTTGAATGTTTACTATATAAGATATACAGTATTTTACACTTTTAAGNGTGAGGACGATACTAATTATATTATAAGAACATTAAACGTTTACTGCACTTCCTCGGATTTCATCACTCGATAATAGGGTTGAACCCACAATAACTGGCACCAACTCGTCTAACCTAAGGTAATGTGCAGAATACCACTCGGAAAACAAGACGCTTCAAATATTGAGACCATAAGTTTTGCGCACGGATACTGAGACATTATACGTGCTTACTTATTCCAGTAGTGAGTTTTACGTANTGGATTTGTGNTGAATATTCCCGAAGTAACGCAAAACACAGTTTGAAAGTGTTGATCTTCAGAACGGTAACACTAAAATGTGGAGCGAAAACAACGTACATGATTCATATTGTGACGCGAATTTTGCAAAGCCTCAGACGTCAAAATCTTAACGTAATAACAATATATGGCACGGAAATAATGTTTCAGTATTTAAAAAAAATAAAGTTTATCATCTAAATAAAATATATATTAACAGCGTATCTCATTAGGCTGTTTTACTTTATGAGTCAGAAAAGGATGCAGAGTATTTCAACAACAGATATTAATGTGCTTGCTTATCGTTATTTAAATTTTCTGAAGGTCATGTGACCAAGTTTTGCTGATTTTTCTACGCAGGTTAGACATTGTTATAGAAAAATAAAAAAAAAACTACTAGATAATGTTTGTTATAGTGTTTTAATTGCAATTGTTCTTTAAATATGATATTGTCAATTTATACTACACCTATGTTGAAAGTGAACCAGGAAAATAAGTCAGTGACTTCAAGTACCAAATTCTTTCCCCATTTTTTATTATTTAATGTTTCAGAGTATAAATGTCAGTGTTAAAAAGACAATGGTGGTATAATAATAACTATATTATGGACACTGACCCAATACGGACATTTTAACAAAATATGAGATCAATTTTTGCAATAAGGAAGCACAGTATGCAAAAAAAAAGTCAGCCTCCACTGACATTCTGTCCAGGAAAAAACAACTTGATAAATACAGTAGTTTAGATGTGCTTCAGGTAGTTATTTCGATAATAGAAATTCAGAAATGAAAATCTCCACAAAATTGTGATATATTTTTTAATGTACACGGTAGTACCATTTACACATAACCGATGATAACCATGACATTGATCCATGAAATCCTATCCATGGGTCCCTCTCACTTGAGATACACAATTTCTTGAGAGTCACAACACTTAACAGAAACGCACGAATATTAAAACGTGTCAATTTCAGATAAATATGTGTAAGATAATTATGATCCAAAAACAATAAAATTCATTAAGTCAATCAAACTGTATCAATAATATTATTGGATGAGTGCATAAGTTCGTGCCCTATTTCATTATATGGTGCAAACGTTACCGCTCGGTGGCGCAGGTGTTTTTGTTTTGGTCATGTTGCATACACTGAATAGATGACAGCGTCATGTGTTAGTTTAGCGTCAGACGCCGTTCAGATAAGTCGATTTGTGCGTAAGATAAATTTTTCACAATGGAGAACGAAAAGGTACATTTTTGGCATGTTATACTAAACGAGTTTCGGAAAGGAGTGAGTGCTGGAACCGCACAAAAAACATTCACAACGTTTATTTTTACCTTGCTCCTGCTCTCCGGACAGTTAAAAAGTGGTTCAGCAGATTTTCAAATGGTGATTTTAACGTGAACGATCAACCCCGCTCTGAACGGCCTTCCGGCATTGATGACGGCATTGTGAGTGCCTTAGTGGAAAATAACCCAAGGATTACAACTGAGGACAAGAATCAATGCGGCAATTCGAGAAAAACGTCCGGTTTTGGACGATCGAAAAGGCGTCATCTTCCATCACGATAATGCTAGGCCACACGTCGCTCAGCAGACGCTGCGAAAACTGAAGGAGTTGAAATGGGAAATTCTGCATCACCCACCGTATTCTCCAGACATTGCCCTTTCAGATTTTCATCTGTTCCGGTTTATGCAGAATAGTTTGAANGGCAAGAATCTTAATTCCGTAGAAGCTGTCGAAACCTACCTCACGAACTTTTTTCAAGAAAAACCAAGCTCTTTCTACGAAAATGGAATCGACAAGCTTGTAGAACGTTGGGAAACAATTATAGAGAAGGATGGTGAGTATCTATTTGATTAATACAAATGTTTTCATCAAAATTTAACCTATTTACTTTTATTTTCAAATCCGGTATGAACTTATGCAATCATCCAATATATTACAAGGAAACTGGTTTGCGCTGAAACAAACAGGATTGTTTTCACCAATGTCAGGCCCTAAGGACTGCATCTATCCATGGATGTCTTAAAACTCTAGTAAGAATATATCGCTTTCGGCTATATACTGTGTGTGTGTCCTTCGAGACGGATTGTTTCCTTGACGAAGTTTGAGTACTTTCATGCGATGAACAACAAAAGCAGCGAGAGCAGTTCAAAAACATATATTCTGGCAGGTAAATTGATTCATAGTTAGACTTCTGAAAACAGCTTTATCAGTGCTACATATAAGGCGTAGGAGCAAAGTAATATAAAATCTGATCTACAAGAGGTATATCAAAGTAGCTCCATAAGCGGCGCATCAGAATAGAACAGAATAGTGCACCCTCAAATACAATAATCATACTCATGCAATACTCAGTCTACATTTAAGCAACCATTGTCTTTACGGTTATATTTTAAAATCAAATACATTTATTCTAATCAATCACTGAATATATCATTTCTTTTATGAATTGTGTGCCATTAGTTACTGGACTCTAAGCAGTATTAATTCTGTACAAGTTCTGTTCATATTTCACAAAATTCACGTAAAGAAGTGTGCTTTGTCAGAATCACGAATGTGAAGATGACAAGGCAGAAAAATAAATGCATTATAGGAAGCAATTATAATTCCTGTGTGTTCAAAGAAGATTGGTTAGAAATCTTGCGGATCTCATAAGTTAAACGAGAAGAATGAATAGAAGGAAATTTTACATTAAGATAAAGGGTTCTGCACAATTACAAACATGCACAAATATATGGTAGTTCTCCACATAACCGTGTTTTCCAAATAAAGTAGTTAAACCTTAATTTATTTACCTTTTTTCCACAGAAAATGGTCAGTGAAAGTGGAGGCTGGCTAACGTTCGAGATAAACGTATATTCAAAACTATACATTTTATATACTACAGGAGTATTAAACTCCTACTGTATGCCCTTAATTTGTTTACACGAACAAAGGCCCAAATACAGAACCTCTGTCACCATCTTACCTAGCACANCAAAGTGCTGAGACCAATCCAAGTCGTACAATTGACGTTTAGTGCTCTAGTATTATTCCAGAAATATAACGAAATAAATTGTATATTGAAACCATTATCTAAGAAAGCTCTAACATAGCGTTTCAAAGAAGCCTTGTGTGGGAGTAAGATAGNGTGATAACACCGAATTAGCCAAAAATGTATTTTCCCTGGCTGGCCGAGGGATACAATGCTTGTTTTGTAAGATCATGGGCACCATTCGTGGTGGGATAAAGGTTCGATTCACACCCACGAATCTTCCAGCGTTTTCCACTGAGGTCGTTACGGTTCACCCTCACTTCGTTATCTACACGGAAAAAATAGTTAGTTGCTCCAACCAGCTTGCAGGGTTGATTTTGGTTTTACCCAGTAGCTGGTTGAAACAACCATCTCATAGTGTAGTCAAATATGCAGTCAGTTCCAGTAACGTACCAAATGGTCACACTGTCCAATCGCATGGTTGTCGCAAACTGTTCATAACCAACTACCAAATTGAGTGGTCACTGCAACTAGCCGTTTTTCTCCGTGTAATCATGAACGCACAAAAACCAACTGCTGAAATATACGGATATTCTTGAAGTTATAGTTAAATTAAGATTAAATTGAATAGATGTAAAATCATCAATTTCAAAACTCAAAATGAANTGTTCACGCTTTGTCAGGCAAGTGTGCGCCAGAGGTTCTGGATTCAATCTCCNAATAGAGTGACAAAATATGATGACGTTTAGTACCCTTGTAGTTTAGTACTAAAGTCTTCAAGGCCAATACTCTTTGAGTTTGAAAGAATTAAAAACATACAAATTACGTACGTACTTCGATGAAACTCGGGTATTAACTGTCCTAATTCAAATNATATTAGTGGAAAATAAAGGTTTTTCATAGTTTGTTTTAATGTTAAGCCTAAGTTTACTTTTGTAAAAAAATAATACAACGAATAGAAGAACTACAATCTCTAATTTTGAACGAATGGGTTTGCTACGTCAATTTTAAATTTAGTGATTGTTCAAGTTTCCAGTCGTTCAGCTGTAGTATATATATAGTAAACACAAGTTCTTGCTAATACATTAATATTATATGTGGGGGGTCTATGTTTCAATTTACAAAGAATGAACTGGGTTACCTTTTCATTTTTACAGTCATATTTGGTTTAGTGTTATAAAGTTAACTCAAACAAAATATCTTATCTCTAAGTGCACAAATGTACAACACAACTGTGGAAGGGGTCTAAATTCACACTTTTATGTAGAATTTATATATTCCTGATAATTATAAATTGTTTTCATGCATTTTGCATACATTAAAATTCGACTCGCGGCCTAAATGTGACAGAAAATCTTAGTTTTGGGGGAAACTTGTGAATAACGTAATTTGTTTTCCAAAACCATCAAAATAGAAAGTAAGCACAAGACAAATGCAGTCACAGACACTAGATCAATTATGAACCTCACTTTTATAAGGACAATTTCGCCAATTTATTTTTGTCAGTCACCATTTAAGAATCCAACAGGACCATATATTGACAGGGGCTTTAATTTGTATAAAAATACTCCATTACATAATATATCCTTCCATATTTCTTTAAAGAATTAAAACTGATACAATATTTCAGCCCATGACCACTCAGCCAATCAGCGACACCAAATTGCAAGGCCAACTGGTGGTAATATCACANTAACTTACTAGACTATTTCTAACTTTGAAATAATACGTGACTGCTTGCTAGAATAATGGTTTCAGTATAAACGTTCTTTGATGATGCTTGTGGGATACGATTAGAGCATTAAGCTTCAATAGTATGGCGTGGATTCGTATCAGCTTTTGATGTGGTTGTTGCATGAATAGTATCTTGCAGACTTTTTCATGCTATATGAGGTGGTAACAGAGGCTCTGTGTTTGATCCCTGCTTAGAATAAACAATTTAAGGGCATATTATATAATTTTATTACTGCTGTGGTATACTGAATTGTTCTGAATATAACTTTATTTTGAACGAAGGCGAACCTCCACCTTCAAAGACCATTTATTAGGGGTAAAAAAGAGGATGTGCATGCTAGTCAAGTCACGTCAATATGTAATACCTCGACCACTAGTGTTTAAGGAGATNTCAATATGAAAACGGCCGTAGAGCATATTGTATTAACAGCAACGGCTACTCAAGCACTAGGACTGTTATAATGTTAAAGAATTTGAATAAAAGTGTTTTAGCCGTATTGAACTACTTACTAATATTCATTTTTATACACACGTAATAACAGATTTTTAAATTTTACTAAGAAATCATCAACGTGGGTTTCCAAAAATTCCAGGACTTGAGGTTCCAGAATGGGAAAGATTTTCTCACTACGACTTGACCATCTTTCATATTATTGTATGTGTGAGAATATCAATGTTAAAACATGTGCCAAAAAGGCTTAACGCTCAGCATTGCCAAGCTCTGAAACTACAGTACCAGCATCGATTCTGTCATATCCAAACGAAGCGTAGCGCGAAATTTCGTTTCGCTTAAAACGCAAATTTTCGTTCACATANTACTAATTCTGATTATTCTTTTCATCACCCGCCATAGTGTGTAAGAGACCTGCTCGAGAACGATTCCAAGGTGTTCAAACTTACCCTCTCACAACGCCCAATTTATACGCTAAGCGAGTAAATATCCCAAACCCCCCAGTGCCTAGAGTAGACTCAAGGCAGCACGTGTGACGACGTGTTATAAGCATTCAGGGAAACGCCTAATCAATTATTTTCTATAACTCTAAGGCACGTTTCCATGCATTCATTTGCTGAATCCAATCCCGGTGATAGTGGCTCAAGTCGTTCCTTGTATTCCTAGGTCGTATTACGTAGTGGAGTTCAGGTTCGATTCCTGCTGAATTACATGTGTCTTGCAGTGTGTTTCCCCTCTCATAAGTTTCATAAGTTCTCTCCATCATATCATTACTAGAACTGCTTATGATATTAAATGAAACCAGATATAGAAAGAACAATAAGAGCTAAATCTTAATCACCTTATCTTTCTTCAGACGCAGAAGAATGCTAATATTTTGATCACTTTGGGACTAGGTAAAATGTAATGAAGGAGTACTGACCTAATTGTGATAATTAATTTAATAAATACTCAATAAATAATGGAAGTAATATATATTTTACTGGAGGTAAATATTCTAACGTTTGTTAGTTTTTATCAAGTTTTGGCCACTACTGTTTGGCACAGGTGGTCTATATCTTAGGAAGGAAAGTGNAATTCAGTTTNCAATTCACCAAATTATCATTCCTCTCGCTTCACATAAGGACATTGAAAAGGCGATTGGCTCCACACTTCATCATTTTATTCGGTTGATATTGTGGCTAGAAATGCACTAAACTTTGTGTTAAAAATTGGAGCACAAATATTAAAAGTATATGAAACTAAATATTTAATGCTTCAAATTAATTATTGGCTTTAAAGTCTGGTTAGTGAATGTAGGTCGCGTTTTCATAAGCTCACTCGCAAAGAAAGTACTTCTTCACGACATTTCGATTCAGTTATTGAAATTTTTTGCAAGCGACGTTTAAATAGTACATACAAACTTAAAAACATAAACCTGTTTGGTTTGTTTTTTAAAATTTTAATTGTACTCTTTTAACATTATTTCAATCGTTTGGAAAATATCATTAAAGGAAGTGCACATATTCAGAAACTGCAATACAAAAGAGAGAATATAGTATACTAGGATTTTTGTTAATTGAAAAGTGTTTGGTGGCCAGGTGCAAGTTGACAGGAGTAGTCGAGGTCAAAATGGTCAAAGGCGCGAGAAATTTTTGCACCCTACACCACTACGAAAATCTCGAGCATGATCTGGAGAATTGTTTTGGAATGTCTTGGGCTCGAACATCTGAATGATCAAGAATTTTTNTACCATTTTGTAAGGGGAATTTCCGAACACCCTGTATATACAATTCCTTCGCGGTTATGTCGTAATGTGGGTTACGGTGGCACCACTTTCATAATATAAACCATTTAGGTGAACACAGCTAATACTAACTTCCAAGTTCACGCTGGCCATGTAACATTGCCACTTTAGTACTCTCTGGTGGTGGGAAAATGATATAATACGTAACATTACAATAGGAGGTATGGTAAAAGTATAACGTTTTATACGTGCTTTTTTAAAACGGTGTAAAGTTTTAAATCTTTCACACTTCAGACAAGCCATTTAACGACACTGAACAACAAATTCAATGTTTTGGAATGGATTTTGTTGCATGTGTCATTAATTTCGATATTCTTATAATACAAAAACCTTCATTTCTTCGATTACATAAGGATATCTATACTCTGAAGAAAACTTAAAAAGCTGAAGAGGCACAACCTTTCCTTAGGATTAGTAATAATTAATCATCAATCACGTTAATATTGCACGTCCCCCAGTATACCTTTTCTATCTAATAGAGGTCCTGATGAAATCTATTGCCCTAACTAAACCTTTACGTTTATTGTCCAGCCTATTTGTCAAGCATATTTTGTACAAGCAAAATTTTGGCTTTCGAGTAGCAGAATGTCAGTTTTCAATATAGGCTATACTGTAGCATTTTTCAGATGTCATTAACTTTATTTTTTAAAAATTGAACACTACCTGTAATTGGATAATGAAAGTGGTTAAAATTAATTTGAAGTTTAATATATCAAAACAGATTCGTCTAACCTTCACTTTATTAACTTGAAGTTTGTGATGTGAGTTNTCGAGTGTATTCACAAAAACCTTGTTTAGTTTTGGTTAAAGTAAGATGAATTCGGCTAAACAAGCCCGACAGAACATACCTTGTACCGTATAACAGTTATAATTAAAACTCTAGAAAATTGATTACCTCAGCAGACGGTTAGAGATCAATTTCGTGTCGATATAGTCTTGTCTTCAGCGATTTAATTATAACTGTTATGTGGTACTAGGTATGTTATGTCGGGCATGTTTACCCGATTTCACCTTGCTTTAACCAGAACTAACTAAATGAAGTTGTTGTGATTACACTTGAAACAATTCTACCTAGTATCGGAGCTCAGCAATGGTGACGCTTTAACGCTTTCATGAAAGCATTTCAAAACTAATAAAAGTCCTCGTCTTTGAACGAATATTCAAGAACTAGGATTTTTGTTAATTGAAAAGTGTTTGGTGGCCAGGTGCAAGTTGACAGGAGTAGTCGAGGTCAAAATGGTCAAAGGCGCGAGAAATTTTTGCACCCTACACCACTACGAAAATCTCGAGCATGATCTGGAGAATTGTTTTGGAATGTCTTGGGCTCGAACATCTGAATGATCAAGAATTTTTCAGTAAAATGGGAACATGGTCTTTTATTTCAACACATGTCTGAAAATGTATAACAATATTAAAACATATAACCCGTAAGTTTATCTATAGAGTCACCACGCATCTCCATTATGATGTGCATTTTTTTAACATTACATAATAAAAACAGTTTCAGCCAAATCTATAAATCATAATAATGAAGTATTTCATGTATGTATCATCTAATTTCATTTACCAACTAAACCGCGTGTACTTGTTATAAACACAAATACAATTCGTATTTTACGTTGCTCTATTTTGTTAAATCTTATCACCAAAACACATTAAAAATTACCAAGATGAAACAAATTATTAAAATAAACTTCTTTGTTCAGTTGTATGTACCACCTTCACCGCAGTATACTTAATACACATATAAATGTTTTCCAAATCTGTCATACTTATGTTATTTTCCAACTTGTTTGCGTAAAAGCTAATCATATACGTAAGTCTAATATACAACGTAACCACAGCTTAAAAGTAGTAAGACTGGTTTCGATATGAGTGAGGGGATTGACCATATTTTTCTTTTGCTGTTTTTATACTTTTGTTTTGGTAAGGAGATTGAAAGAGGGTTCATAAACAATTTATTTTTGTTCCTAATTATTTTGTTAAAATTGAAAAAATCAACAAATTCACAATAAAATAGAAAACGTGACATAAAAATACTTTGCTTTGATATCATAGACAACACAAAACTAACACCAACAATAATGGGATGGTAGAAACAGAAAGTATGTACAAGCTTAATGTAATTAAGATATATCAGTGCTAGAAGTAACATCAACATTCATAAAAGATGAATAATCTTCTCTCGTTTACACCACTGAGGCATTTGACCGTGGTAAGATAGCAAACCATCAACGTGTTAACCAGTCATTGCCATTTACGTTTCACCAATGCTCGGTGCTCGTTTAAAAGCATCTTTCAATTGATCGGGATTATCCTTAGCAGCTTGGTTCCTAAAAATCCTGAACCTCACCGTTCAACCAATAGCAACTCATATGTACTTTTACGCCATCTGTGGATGCGTGTAGAATTGAGAAAAAAGAGGATAGCAATACATCTGTGTGTGTTGTAAACATACCAGGAATTGATAAGTAGTGAAGTACTAATTTCAGTATTTTCGGAAAGATACTTTTTACTAGGTCTTATCGAATAATACAAGGGCGTAATTGGAAAGAAAGTGGGACAGCGTCACTGCAAAATAATAAATCCTTAATTGTTTAAGAAATTTACCAGACCTAACCAAAGCACATACAGTGCGAAAGTACTCCTTTTCTGGTGCTCATCCAAAAGTTAATGTAGGGAACCCTGGGAAGCAGAACATTATTGTTGGTAAACACATGCACCCCTGGACCCAAACCAGCGATGGTACAGCACTGTAGTGTTTTTTTTAAATAACATTTTCAACACAGAAGGCCACTTACCAGCATTTTTGTCTTTAATAACAAGATAAAAGTGGCACAGAAATACATATTGACAGGCATACAATTTATGTTCATGCCGAATACATCCTTTCAGCGTAGAATCTATTGTATCCATTATGTAGAACTACCTACATTTTAGTTAATTTCTATTCTCTAATTTNGTAGATCTAAGTTTCATTTTACCTGGAAACGCCCAGTGGCANAAAATCTAAGTGCTGTTAGCATCNAAGTGCTGATTNATAGGTGTTATTGGATTGGTTCACCTATTCGTTTAAGTTGGCAAATTTTCTCCAATCAGCTGTAACAACGTTACGAATATAATTTTCCACGTAAATACTCAAGGGCAGTTAGAAACTATTTATCAAATAACAATTTGTATGCAGTTACGTTTGTACGTTGACCTCGGTCAAACAAGTTCAACGGCCATTATAACTCAGTCAAATATCAGCGAGGATTTTATAGACCTCAATCCTGATTGTGTTTGTGGACACCATAATTCGTGGTTAAATCAATTTTTAACGGCCTAAACTATTTGACTAGTGAGGTGAAAGTGGCCCTATGTGTGAGTATCTGCGAGGGTTTTATCCTCGTGAGAATGTAGATATGTTATTTTAGTGTGGAATGTACTAGAATAATTGAAGAATGATTAGCGTTTATATACAACTAGCAATTTTGCTTCAATTACTCGAAAGACAGGACCGACAGGTTGGCCTAGTGGTTAGAGTGCTCGCCTCCTGATCGGAAGGTCCCGGGTTCAAACCCCGGGGCCGACTCCTAGCCCTGGGTAAAA
>KZ876624.1:1556-23952 GCA_003456935.1 Machilis hrabei
TTCATGCAAAGTTGGAATAATTGTGCATTCCTACGTGTCTTGGCATGCTAAAACCGAAAATGATAAAAAAAAAAAAAATTCGACCCTTCCATCAACCCTAGCGCCCCTTTACTAACCCCAGAAAGGCGTTGAAATTAAAATTTTTATGCAAAATTGAGATGGCTGTGCATTTCTATGTTTTTTTGGGGCGCTGGAACCGAAAAAGACAACAAAAAGTAAATTTGACCTTTCCATCACCCCCTAACACCCCTTTACTACCCCTTGGAGGGGGTTGAAATTTCAATTTCCATGCAAACTTGAGATGAATGTGCATTTCTGTTTTTTGGGGGTCGCTGGAACTGAAAATAACAATAAAAAGTAAATTTGATCCTTCCATCACCCCAGTAATACCCTTGGAGGGGGTTATAATTTCAATGAAATTTGAAATTTCAACGCCTTTCTGGAGTTAGTAAAGGGGCGCTAGAGGGTGATGGAAGGGACGAATTTATTTTTTGATATCATTTTCGGTTTTAGCATGCCAAGACACGTAGGAATGCAAATCCATTCCAACTTTGCATGAAAATTGAAATTTTGACCCCCTGGGGGGTTGTAACGGGAAAATGGGCAATTGGATTAATTTCTTATGGTCATATTCGGTTTCAGCGACATCGGAAACGTAGGAATTGTGGAGTCTACCCTCTGGGTCACGACTTTTATTTTTTTTGTGTGTGCCTGTGTTATTACACCAAAGTTACGTATTTTTAATACTGTAAAATTTGACATTTCGCTTTACTTGATTCTGAAGTGTTGCTGTTTTTAACAAAATAAACTGTTTATTTTCAAGTTACGTACTTTAAATTAATCACTTCCTCTAGGTAGGTATAGTCAGCCAGGTATAAGACAAAAAACTTTCCCGCTCGAAGGGGCGATTTTACTTTCACTGCGAGCAATCATCGCATATGCTCTATTTGTGTGTCTAAGGTCGTTGAAGTTAAAAGTAAAAAACATCCATTTCCAACTAGTGGATAATAATAATGAGGCTCAATAGGGACAAAACAAACAAATGACGTCATGTGATGTGACGTGATTGAAGCGCGGGAAATTTGAAAAAGCGCGGGATTTTTTTCTGATAAGGAAATTTATATATATTTTTAGTTTATATATCGATATTCGATATCGATGTTTGAAAATCGATATCGATGTTTGAAATCAATATCGATGTGTGATTGTGACTTTGTATTTGATAATGAGTTAGTCATGTGATAATATTTTTCGATATCGAAATTCGATATAGACGTTTGAAATCGATAATGATTTTCCATCTAAGAATTGTTGCACTCATGTCAGGTGATGTGACGTCATAAAAGAGAGGGAGATAGTTCTTGAGTTTTGTGTTTAGAAATCGTAATATGTCACCAAGATGGCGTAACCCCATCCACGCCATATTGGTTCTTAAAGTGCAAAAGGATCAAGTACCAAAATCCCAGATGGTGTAATCCCATCCACGACGTAGTGGTGCTTGAAGTGTAAATACCATTGATTTGACTCAGATGGTGTAGCCCCATCCGTGCCGTATTGGTGCTTAAAGTGCAAATATCATTGAATTGACCAAGATGGTTTAGCCCCATCCGCGCCGTGTTGGTGCTTAAAGTGCAAATATCACTGAAGTGACCAAGAGGGTGTAAATCCATCCTCGACGTAGTGACGGTTAAAGTTCAAATACCATTGCTTTTACAGTTTATACAATTAAAGTCATGTAATGTGGCGTGAGCACCAGATGCTTCCTTTTTAAATGGTGTCTGCTATAAAAACTCTAAAGAATCAAGCATGTTTATCCGCTATGCAAGCGTCCTTACCGGAAGTTTAAAAGAGGTGTCATCTATGCTGAGCCCCTTGAACTGAATGAAATAAGAAAGATGCCCTTTGCACTGATGAGATTAAGAAGTGTTTCTGTATCATCGTGTCATTGTATAAACAAAATATAAGAACTGCTTTGAATCATCTTGAGACATCAATTCTATCGGAAAATGTGTAATATATGAAACTCCTTTGCGAAAGAAAGAGTTGAACGTGTCAAGTAGATTGAACGAGGTGCTTTAAGAATAAATGACCTCAGGAGTCGAATCAGTGATTTCCTGTTTTTTAGTAGAATATAAGCATAGCAAGTGAAATGAAAACATTCTTAATGTAAGGTATTTTATTCTGGGGCCTCACTTTTAATATAATTTTAGGAAGTTTAGTATATCCAGATTTGCTATCCAGAAATTAGTTTTAGAAGTATCATTTAAATGATATTAATATAAAATACACTGCTAATTAAATCCTTTTATAAGAGGGTGGGGATGTATGCGAGTAAAAATGCATATATTCGAATACATGTGAACATTTATTTTTTTCCTACATACGGAGTTATTGTTGTAAAATATAAGATTCGTGCAGCCGTAATAAATTTTATATATGAACAATCATTCACGAACATTGTACATTTACATCTTAATGTATAAGAAATCTGATTCATGCAAGTGTAATATAATTGGTATATATAGAGAGAAGATGCAATATTTTTCATTTTATATTCGGCCAAGATCGAATTCTGTTCCATGAAAATTTCAGATGTAAGGTAATGATGTCTTTCCTCGATTCGAACGTAATTGAGCAGTTTGAAAGCGCTATCGATAAAGTCATTAAAAATTGTGCAGAGTTTCAAAGGGAAGGGCAAGCTGGGTGTTCGATAGTGTTGATGTTGTACAGTTGAATAAAAAAGTGATATATAATCCATTGATATGAATCCAGTGATATATAGGACGGACTGCGGAACCCTGGTACGGAGTCGTATACAGGGTATAAACGAAAGGCTTGCAGAGGTGTGAAGTCAACTCGGACGGCAATGTATTGACCTCAAAACGGAATGGTAGCGGTGCAGTAGAGTTCTGGGTCGATCTGGAGTTCACTACACATCTGAGGCTGCAGCTAAGGTAAGCACTAGCTTGGTAAATTATTTTTAGACTAAGAAATCCTAAAATAGTAAATGAGCACCCTTATGTTAATAATAATAATTTTAAGGTTCACAAAACTAGTAGATTAGGTAAACTTAAAATAGTTACTGTAAACTGTAGAATTGTGTGTAACAGGTCTGTAGAATTACAAGTAATGATAGAGGAAACGAAAGCTGATAAAGTGTAAGGTACTGAATCTTGGATGACTGACGAGATATCATCGTCCAAAATATTCCCTCCTTCGTGTCCCGTATTCAAATGAGACAGATTAGGTCGCAAGGGTGGGGGAGTCTTTATAGCGGTTTAAAACTTACTCATCTCATCTAGAGAACAAGATTTTGAGATGGATTGCGAGATCATTTGGTGTTCAATTGTAATTAACACGGAAGAAACCTGTACCTTTCTTCATTCTATCACCCCCCACAGTAAGATATAAGTGTGATGAATTATGTTAGAGAATCAGTTGAAAAGGTTTTAGACAATAGAAATGACAGACCGATTCTAATTGGTGGAGATTTCAATCTACCTGAAATTGATTGGAATATGTTTAGTTTTGGAGGGAGTACTACCGACTCATCACATTGCTTGTTAGAAGTTTCCAGACTCACTCGATAGAACAGCTCGTTCAATCTCCTACACGTGGACAAAGTATTTTAGATTTGTTTTTAACAAATTATGTTAGTGAAATATATGTGGAAGATGTACTCAGCGATCACAAAGTCATTGTTGCATGTTTAAGGGTAAATACACAAATAACTAAAGTTGTAAAGTGTATAACTTCAAAAGGGCAAATTTAGCAGGGATAAGTAAATATATGTCTGATAATTTAGAACACTTTCTTTCCTATTGTAACGATAGTGTAGATGTTGAATCTATTTGTAATGTGTTTACTTCCATCGTGTGGCACTCTATAAAACATTCGTGCCTTATCGCGAGTTAGGTTCAAGTAAAACACCACCATGGTATTCTAGGGATATTAAGAGAGCACTGAGAAAACAACGCAAATTAAGACACAAGTTAAGAAAAGAAAACAGTCCACATGTCGCGGAAATGTTTAGGGAAGCTCGTATTAGCATTAAAACTGTCTTAAGAACAGCTCCCGATAAATTTGAGAAAGAGGATTTTGGTTAATTTCTGTCTGGAAATCCCAAAATATTTTGGCAATATATAAAGAATCACAGATCGGGAAAAACATCGATTCCACCGCTAAAAAACAGTAACGGCGAAATGGTTTCGCAGACAAGCAAAAAGGCAGATTTACTAAACTTTCAATATAGCTCAGTATTTACAAATGAGGATGTAAATAATATACTGTATCTAATTTTGTTACCGAAAACATCTTATAGATGTCAGAGATGTTAATTACGAATGAAGGGGTAGTTAAGCTTTTACAGTCGGCTAAACCAAGTAAAGCTCCGGGGCCTGATGGTATACCATCTCGCGTTTACTCTCTTTTAGCTGAAGATTTCGGACCATTTGTCACAACTCTATACCGGAAGAGTTTATTCCTGGGAAAAATTCTATGTGGATGGTGAACTGCAAACGTTGTTCCGATTCACAATGGAGGAGATAAACAGGATCCTTCGAATAACATACCTGTTTCTCTCACTTCAATATAATGAAACATTTAGACGCTGACGGATTACTATTCAGCGAACAAAATGGATTCCGTAAGGGTTTACCTTGTGAAACTTAGTTACTTTTACTCTTGGAAGAACTATCCAAAATTGTAGACAGCGGAAAACAAGTAGATGTCACAATCATGGATTTTAGTAAAGCATTTGGCACTGTACAACACTTACAGCTGTTACACAAGCTAGAGGCTTATAAAAAAGATCGTTCAATTCTCAACTGGTTAAAGCCCTTCCTTTTTAATCAATCACTTTTCCTTGATTTGAACTGACGTATGAACCGTATGGTAAGAGTATTCTACAATTTCCGTTGATATAAAAAAAGGTTACGTCCAATTCTTGTTGTATCAGCCATTGGAAGCCCTCAACTGGTATACATTCCGATAGGGCCCATCCGTACAAATTTTTAGCATCCAGGTAAATAATATGCTTTTCAGGTATAGCTAAATGGAGTATAAGAGGAGGTAGTCTGGTTCTAGTCCCACTTTCTCTTTTTGTGTGTGATTGAACTGGTCAGGCTGGGAAGATCTATATGGAACCTAATTGTGTTAATATGAAACCGCTGTGTCTGGGCCCAACATTCTTTAGAGTAATTTAAGATGGTGGTGACCTTGTTATTAATTTAAGCTTGGTTTGTTCTAGTTTTTAATGTGGATGAGTCTGTTAAGCTAGACTACTAACCTAAGAATATGATGTGGTAGCTTTCTTGTGGTTGACCAATTGACCTTTCGTAGCATTGAACCTGGTACTTTAAGTTTTAACCCAAGGTACTGAAAGGGTGTACATAGATTTGATACCGAGATTAGTTTGACCAATAGTCTTTTCAAACAAAATACGAGACACAATACAGTTGTTCTCAGATGCATAGACCTTTCAGAGGGTCGAAACCAAGATAATTTTTTTTCAAACAAAATATGATACACAGTATACTTGTTCTCAGATGCATAAACCTTTCAGAGGGTCGAACCCAAGATATTTTGTTTCAAACAAACTATGATACATAGCACACTTGTTCTCAGATGCATAGACCTTTCAGAGGTTCGAACCCAAGATATTTTTTTTCACACAAACTACGATACATAGTACACTTGTTCTCAGATNAGACCTTTCAGAGGTTCGAACCCAAGATATTTTTTTTCACACAAACTACGATACATAGTACACTTGTTCTCAGATGCATAGACCTTTCAGAGGTTTGAACCCTAGATTTTTATTTTCACCCAAGTTAATAGACACAATACACTTATCTTTTTCTGAGATTCGAACCTGGTAAAATAATATAAAAAAATTTTCACCCAAGTTAATAGACAAAGTACACTTCTCTTTCCGATAATTGAACACATACACTTAAAAAAATGGAGGATGAGGTATATTTCGGAATGAAAAAATGTGGTTAAAGTTTAACAAGTTTATTACGACCAGTGTAATTGTCGTTTTGATACAGACTTCAAAAGTACAAAAAATACAACAAGTTTATGAAAAAATAAATATTCACCGTGACATTTTTTATACAATTCTAATGGTGATTTGGATAAAATGTTTATGAAATGTTTGTAGTTTGGTCACTCGTAGAGCTGTTAAGCCAGTTGGCTAAACGGTAACACTTTCTCACAGCACAATGCAAATTAAACACGTGGTTTTTATGAAATCAGCATAGTTCACCAGATACATTGTTCATTTCGTAAATTGAAGTACAGTCCAATAAATCCATGTTGATTGCAGGCCTCCCCATAAGTTGCGAGATGAGTTGGCATTTTTGATGTCCCTTGACGTACACGTGGCTGGCATCCTGGGTTAGATGGCCAACACAGCTTCGTAGACAATCGTAAGGTACAAATCCCTCGTCCCAATTGATTTTGTGAAGGTTTTTGAAAATCCAAGTGTTGTGAAGCTGGATTTTATCAGCTAGTTGTAGAAACGGGTAAGTCGGCTTGAAGATATAACTTTGTAATTGCTCTCCTGTAAACGCTGCTAGTTCTTTCACGACGAGCTTCTTATCGACCCCGACGTAGCATTCGACGTCCACGACTACGTACATGTTTTATAATTGTTGGGCTCTGCAGCACTGCACCAGCGATAAGTGGCATAATGTAAAACACAGCTTGTATTTGGAGGTAAATATTTTCAAGACGAATTCTTCGTTGGCTTCGACGTCAGAACCAAACTGTCGAATGTACTCCAACATACTTTTTCCTCTGCAGACATGGTCCAAAAACGTGACGCAATGATTCCCGCATACAGTTGAGAAGGGGCTCTGTAGACTGACATCGTTGTAGATCCAACGTCGTCTTAAATATCGAATGAAAGATAAAATGTGCACGTTGTCGGGCTTCCTCCCGTAGCTGTCGAAATAATGCAGGTGACCAAGTTTTGAGCAAAATATAGCGATCCAATGGCTGCCAGGTTGATCGTGGTTGTCTAAATTAGCGACGAGTGCAAAAGGCGTTGCTAAATTTTCAGGAAGTTTATCTGCTGGAAATACACCGGCGAAAACTGGAGAAATGTACTTGTTGCTGCAAATGGCCGTGCTTATATCAACGCTGATCATGTTTAAATCCCTTGCTCCATTAGTATGTTGCGCTGTTTATTGATCTGAAGTAGACTGTCGAATTCTGCGTAGAAAATACAGTTGATTGCCTCGTTTAAAGGTTGAGCAAAGTTGATTTCCAGACGTAAACTGCCTTGTCGTGTTAAATTCCAGTGAGAGCCTGCATTTGCGCTTAGATCAGGGCTGAGATCAAAAGCGTGCAAGCAATAGCTGTTTTTGTATTCGCCGCTTGAAATGTCGTTCCCATCGTCAGAATAATTAATACCAGTTCCAGTGAAGAGTCTGTAGTAATTTTGCACGTAGATATTTCCAGACGTAAAATTTGTTTCCAGTGGACGTGAAGGTCTCCGTCCAGATAGAAACTCAAAAACTGAAGATTGTAATGTTGAAAGTTGAAAGGATTTTTAGTGATGTCACCGTTATAAGCTTTATTCGATACGAATCCCACGATGACTCTTTTTGGCATCTGTCCCATAAAAACATTGTCCAGAGTTTTGCTTTGAATGTTTGCAGGTATGGTGATGACTTTTGTTTCCACTCGAGTGAGAGGATATTTTGCAGAGGTTTTATTGAGAATGGCTTAGTGTTGCAGTAGAAATTGCGGATTAGTTCTGACTTTGCGGACGATGAGCATGGCATCAGAAATGCGTACTTTGTAGTTGTTGGCGTCTCCGATGAGACTAAAACTATCACGGCTTCGTATGAGTTTGACACGTAGTTCGACTTCGTTGAGAAGATGACGCCCGACGTGGAAAACGTCACAGGCCAAAGCCCCCAAAAGATCAATTTCTTGCGAATTTTCAGCGTATTGTTTGCGTTGCAGATAACCTTCGTTCGTTGAAATGTCGTCATGTTTGCCTGATGTATCCTTGTACCATAATGCAGAGGTGTGATGACTTGATTTGGTTGTGGGTCCGTAATTCAGCAAAGTTTCAATGTATGATCTGTACGGATACGTATTCGAAGTTGAAGAAATGAGTTTCTGGTTGAGAAAAATGTCCACTTGATGAAATAAGCTGTGTAACCAATTGTTGATGGGGCCCACGTTATTTTTCTCGGTCAACGCCGACCCGTCGTTTTTGACAATTCTTGCTTTGACGTGAAGTAATGTGTGAGCCAAATCCATGAAATCACTGCCGTGTCCTAGAACTGCAAACTTAATTGGCGCGTCGTCAGTAAGCGATACAAGTTGTTTGTAATGAATCCATTGTCCATTTTGAATAGCAGTTTGTGTGGGTGGCAAAGAAAATAAATCCAATTATGATTTACTGGCTTCGGTTGAGTGGATGTGTACAAAAGACATGTTTAATCGAATATGTCGACCACTTTACTTTTGCTGATTTTCTCTTCTTTTTTCTGATGACACGATGTTTCTTCACACGTTTGATAGCAGAATGTCGTTTCTTTCTTGTAGAGCTGAACCGCTTGCGTGGTCATGAAGAAAAAGACTGGCGTTTTCTCTTGATACAACAACGTATATAACCCTGGCCTTGTTGTAGACTCTTTAATTTTGAAGTTGCTTTGGCAGCGAGATTTTGTCCAGCTCTGACGAAATTAGATTTGGCTGCTTCCGACAAAGGTTTGCCCTGTAGAACGTCTTGCAAAATATTGCCACCTGTAGATAATGCCTGCCTACCTACAGCACGCGCACCAGATTTAACCCAGGGTAAAACAGCTCTTATAAGTCCACCAAATAAACTCCCTAAGCCGTGACCTTTTTGATACGGAGCACCATAAAAAACTCAAAAACTCCACCTCCATGCATGTAATAAATATTTATTGCGAGAGCTTTCTAAAATGCAGTTTCACAGTGACAGTCCCGAACTGAAATGGGGCTTTTTTAACAGTACTCGTTCTTATATCTATATTAATAGTTTCAAAAGAACGAATTAAAACGGGAACGTAATGAGGAGTGTCGAATATTCTGACAATCATTTGTTCGTATTGTGAATCTTCAACTCCGACTATACGTAACAAAGGTGCTACAGTGTTACCAACCATTTGATGTTGAACGATATTAGCATAGACGAATAATGGATGGGGTACGTTTCGCCACAGCGCAGCTGGTGACGAAGACATGGTCGAAAAATAGATATTAGGAAGAAAACCCAAAAACTTGTTCGAAAACTACATCTACAGTATTGTCAGTTTTGAATTCTACGTGATTTGTTATTGAGTTTAGTTTAAATGAAGCATGTCCTTTTAAGATAGGGAAACGATTAATGACGTCTAACAAGTGTTCGACAGATTTGTAATGTCCTTGTGGGACGAAAGCTTTGAGGAAAGATCGAGAAGATTTGCTGTTGTCTCGAAGACGAAGTGCATTGTCGAGATGTGTTATTTTATAAAACTAAACAGGATACTGAATTTCCACTAGAGAAACCTCCCATTCGCCATTCAGTTCGATCGTATGAAGAAGTTTGGTTGTATAATCTGCTAAAGAATTATCTGTAAACATGTCCAAGCTAGAATTGCTTGGTAACGTCAAATAAAATTGATCCATATCTTTTGAAGAACTTTGTATGATAACGTTTTGAAAATAAACGGTTCTCATTTATACTTATAACTTTTTAACATCACTGAAAGGCACTAAGCTGTTGAAAGAATCAGGATGACCCACCGACTTTACAAGAACGCAACAATTTAGATTGCAAAACTTTTTCGACTTTGTAATAGCGACCCGGTGTCAATATTACTTTTTGTAATTCTGGTTCATAAAATGTACCTTGCATGGGTTGCCCGTTCGAATCTGAAACGCTATAGACTGCAGGTTAGCGTAAGAATCGTTTAGTGATGGTAAATATTTCTTCTGACCATTTAGGCACGTAACCCTTAGTGAAAATCATGCGTGTTTTACTGATGCGTACGCAATCGCCAAAATAAATTTAAATTTTGGTTTCTGAACTGTGCGTTTGCTACCGTATATGTTGTACCAAACTTCTTTGATGTTTCTCTGGTTAACCTGAGAAGGTGCCATTTTGATAATAGAGTGAAAACGATTGTTGTCCGCTTTGAAAAGTCGTGGCAAAACATCAATGTACCTACGCGTGTTTTTATGCGTTAAGTATTTCCACATTCGCGTTTTTAAAGTTTTGTTAAAATTTTCAACAAGAGATGCTTTAATATCGTCATTTTCTGTTGTAAAGAAACGCACGTTATTATTACGTAAAAATGTTTGAAAAGTGTTGTTTTTAAATTCAGTTCCTTTATCAGTTTGAATCTTATAGGGCTTGCGATCAGCAAATATTTGTTCGAAAGCCCGACACAGTTCTACCCCAGTTTTTGTTTTTAACGGTATCCCCCAGGCATACCTGCTAAAACAATCTATTACGGTTAAAATGTACCGAAAACCATCATTGTGCTTGGCGAGACTTTAAATGTCGAACAAATCGGCTTGGTGCTGTTCATCTGTAGTGTTAACATATATGTTGTTGCGTTTAAATTTTTTCAGAACACGCTTATGTAAAGTATATGAATCCTGTTTTGATAGCTAATTTTGCACTGTGGAAAGAGGTAATTTTTTACCTACAGCTTTCCACAAGACTTCAGCTGATCCGAAACCGACTGAGTGCTCTACGTTTTAGTAATTTTTTTCTAACGTTTTGATTTTTTTCTTTGATGAACGTAAAGATCCCATTTTCTTTTATTTGCAAGAGGAGATGCACTAATTGAAACTCGCGATTGAGAACGTGTTATATTTCTGGAGTGTCTAATAATACTGCGAGGAATGTTAATGTGATTTAAAAGCGAGATAAATTCGTCCCAACCTGTCGGTTTGAAATTTTTCAAAGGTATTACAGCTGCACTGATTAAATCGCTCACGTGACTGTCAGGAATGGTTTGTCCGTCTATCGATACTTCACCTAAAGGCGACCACTCAATTCGACTGTTTGACTACAAATATCTTAATAAAGCTGATGCATTAATTTTATAAGAAGGTGGAATGTCTTGAATAAATTAACTTCCGCTTTCACTGATTTACTGACTCACTTCTACTTTCAAAGGTTCTTTGCTCTGGTTTACAAGAGAGTTAAATCTTTGTCAAGTCTGCTGATACCTGTGCCATTTTTCGTAAGGATTTAATGCACGATTTTTTAATAATCTGTCCATTTCAACATCTAATTCGCTAGCAAAGGTTACTGTAGGATTACTTAAAGTTTCAGTCAAAGGAGGAGGTGCCCGCATGACTGTGTCGTGTGGCACGAGTATCATTTTCTTGGCATTCAACATTATTCTCTTTTGAAAAACGAACGTATGAAGTGACTAATCACAGGCGCTAAAAGCAATGGAATAGACCCACCCTTCTGTACGAGTAATTTTTTCTTACATTTCCAATAAATTTTTTTGTTTGCTAGACTTCTAAGCTGTTTTTTGAATTTTAGTAATTTTTTCGCTTACCCTGGGTTAACGGTACGTTGTCGCTTAAGGTATTCTGGGCGCACTCTGCCAGACAGGTAACCAATTTTCTGGATGCGGTTCTTAACAAGGCAGTCCTCTGTTCTGGCGACAATTTTGAAATTATTTTCAGTATATGTTCCTGGCTCTCCAGAAGTTGCGACATGGTCAACAGTCAAACCCCAACTAGGGCCATGAAGGCTCGTCGATCGTTTATAACCTGAAAAATACAAGAGGACAAAAATCATTAGTGACGTCAGAAAGAAAAACAGATGCAAACGTTACAACTAAATTAAACAAAGCAATATTTATCTTTTCTTTTCAAATAGTGTTTAGTAGTCTTTTTCGTTGTCCTCAAGGCTAGCCGTGAGTCGCTCGAACTTATTTAAAAAAAGTGAAAAAAAATCACATGAGTAGAATTCTTAAAACGACAAAAGTGTAATTGCTGCACTGAAAAAAAACTTAATGAGTACAACGAAATAAAACGGCTTGGCACCTCTGAAACAAAAGATTAATACAGCTTTGTACATAAATCACAGGACCCTGGCTGTTGTCTGGAAAGATTGTGCGTAATCGTAAATCTTCAGGCGTGGTCTGCTTCAGGTCAACCAGCAGATATCCATGAGCGACGGTGGTAGCGTCAGAGTAGCTTTCCGGTACGTATTTGGGGTTTTCAGGAAAAAGTTGCCTCGCCAGAAATAGTATTTGGGCTTTGTCTCAAGGATTTTTGAAAATGACAATATAGTGTGTACTAAGTGACATATCTCTGGAAGATTTGCTTTGATGAAATAAATTTTGCGAAATAAAAATAACACTCAAGTTGCGATGATGGCTACCTTTTGTAAATAGAAGAGAGTCAAGAATGACAAGAGTTGAGCTCAGTTCGTCAAAGAGAGAAAGGGAAGGCACACCTTCGTGAAATTTAACGCCTTGATCTTGTAAAGGCAAATATCCAGGCTGCCATTCTCTATAACAACACATAATAGAATCGAAAGATGTATCAAACGTGGTAGAAGCATGTTTAAGAAGTCGTGTTGTGAATACGGTTTTACCGCAACCACTGGGGCCGGCTAAAACGGCAGTGAAAGGATGCTTGAATGTGAGATCCATTTTGTGTTCAGTTAGAAGTGAACAAGACTACTGAGCCATAATGTACCGTGAAGACTATTTTATAGCTAAACTTTGAAAAACAAAACAGGATAAACTATGAAAACATAACAAAGTAAACTATCAAAACACAACAAAATAAACTATGAAAACACAACAATGAAAACAGAACAACAACAGAATAAACTTTGAAAAAAAACATTAAAACTGTTTTACAGCAACATAATAAAGTTTTGAAAAAATAATATCCCCTTAATAAAATTGCCAACTCTTAATTAAATTTTTGTAAATGCCAACAATTACAAAAAATATCCCACCCTAAATGAAATTTAATAAAAGGACCTCCCTAAATTTTGAAAAAAACAAGAAAAAAGCAGAACTTGTGCTACTCATTCACGTAACTGAAAGGAAGTGTATCGTGCAAGCCCACACGCTGACGTTTCGAGTACACCAACCTGTATTTCTTCATTTGCTGTTGGCTTTAAATGAAGTGGTCCTTCGTCGTAGTGATCTTGTGTTGCATGCAGGTTTCGATTTATGTTGGCCCGACCTCATTGACGATATCTTTCACCGCGTCGAAAGTAATGAGATTACTGTTAAAATGATTTAAAGTATTCCTCTTAACTTTACAACAAAATTTGACGTCGCCATTGGGGAACACTGCTTTGTTGGCATGGTTTTTCGGACCTACAGTCGCAAACTCGGTGATGTGACCGCCATTGCCGATTTCGTCAGTAAGTTCGCCCAGACAATCGTCCAACGACGGTTGCCATTCTCCGGGTTTCAGGGTCAGAACTATACTGACTGTATCGAAATAGAGGACACGATCACCAAGCGGCTTAAGAAATTTCCACAGATGTAGATGGGCGAGCGAAGTGGTGTAAGCCGCTACCACAACATTAGCTGTTGTCTGCATCATCGGGACATTGGTTCAATATTTCCATTTAACCACCATAATGTTGTCCCCAATGGGTAAAACAGAACGAATCTCTTTCTCAGGATGTGTGAGGAGCGAGAAGTGTTGGCTACGGAAATAACCTCTGTCTGCATTAAATTCGAATGCATTCCCAGAGGACCCCAGAAATAATTCAACATCAGTTTTGCTAATGCGCGTTTACCGGGAATGTATGCAATGCTATCCGGGATCAATTTCACTTCTTCTCGCTCTTCATATTCCCTGATATGCCTTTGTTTGTCTTCGTCTGTCTTACACCATGAAGGATAGCCAGAAGCCTCTTGCTTAATATCAAGAAAAGTATTTACATACTTAGCAAATAGTCCCATCTCGCCACTGGCCCGATGATACTGCATAGTGTTATAATACCAAAGTTCATGAATACGAGTCACTTTATAGCCGCAATTAACTGCCCTTTAATTTTGGCCGTCGTCCACACATCCTTGAGAACACGCTGATCTTCGCTGTATGCGCAAGAACCCTGATATTGTTCCTCAGCGCGTGTTCTACACTATGCAAACATTAATTTGTCCTTGATTTTTGATGGTACCATTGGCAGATACATGCGCTGTGAAGGCAAGACATCAGACATCAAAAGACCTTCCATGTTTTCAAGGGGTGGTAACTGACTGGTATACACTTTAGGGTGTCCTACGGGATATTTGCCATACTTGTTTGTAAATGGATATAAATTAATCACATCCACGTAGTTTACCCTCTCATCCCCTTGTCACGTGTGATACAGCTTTACACCATTCGTTCGACCACCTAAAAAACTACTACTCGGATCTAAGAAATCTTTAGCTTTTGGTGGCGGGTTTTGATGGAGAGTATTGGCGATGCGAACGTTCGATTGCCTGAGGCGGGAAAACGTACATTCCCACATCTCTTTTACTATAAACCCACCTTGCCTTACTTTCCTTGTCTTCGCCAGTGTCGACTGATACCGTCCCTCCGTTGTATCACCAAGCCCCATCAGGGGTGACCAATGGTTTGAACAACACTTTCTGCACCCGTGGTAAAAGCATACTGAAAAACATTAAAAAAAGAGCATTTTGAGTACACGTTTAAAATATTCGTGCATATTAAAAAAAAAATAATTTTTACAAACAGTTACAAAAGAAAACAGAAAGTGTATGCGTACTAAACTAAACAGTAAAAAATTGTACTAGTATTAAAAACAAAACAGTGTTCTTTTGTAAATGAAACTGTTACAAATTGAACTAGCAATATAAACAAAACAGAAGCAATATACTGTAGTAATCTACATTGTTAAAAATTGAACTAGCAATTGTGTTTTATAGTAAGGAAGTTGAAGTATTACTTTTTTGAAGCTAACATAGTTTTTGCTAGCTAATACAATTATATTACTTTTAATGCTAACATAGATTTGAAGCTAAAAAACAGTTATAATGTGGAAGCTAATAAAAAATGCTAACATAGATTTTGCTAGTTAATAAACTTAGTTATAAAATCGAAATACTCTTGAAGCTAACAAACAGTTATAATGTGGCGGCTAGTAAAAATTGCTAAAATAGACTACCATAGTTTTAGAGTAACAAACTATATTACTTTTGAGGCTACAATTTTTGCTAGTTAATAAAGTCAGTTACCAAATTGTATTACTTTTAGTGCTAATAAAAAATTGCTAAGATAGATTTTGAAGTTAACAAAATTAATTACTTTTGAGGTTAACATAATCAGTTACAGTACTTTCCAATCTAATAAAAACAGACTTACCGTGAAATTCAAAGACCGTCTTGGCTGATTCATGATAACCGTCTACCTTCATACCTAATAACACTGCCTCTCGTCCATTTCCAGAGTGTTGTATGTCTATGTTACGCACCACGGATTCGTACGTTAACCAATCTAAAGCAGTTTGAGACTGTATTTCGGCCCCACAGCACGTCATCGACACCAATAACGTAGCTTCGTGCTGGAGTTTACTCTCATCACCGTTCAAAGGTTTAACTTGCACGGATTCGATATCGTAAAACACAAACACGAAGGGTTTCTTAGAGGTTCAATTGCGTTTGGGAACAGAGGCATCGCCACTTGCGTTTCTTTTATCGCCAGCAATCTTCATGTAACATAAGTGCGACGAAGGGACCCATAAACTACAATTCGTGCAGTACAATGCCCTGCAGTCGACGTGCGGGTTACTCCTCTTACGACCACTGAAATCAATAGTTTTCGCACAAGTTCTGCATTTACTAATATTTTGGCACGTTGTGAATTTACAGTTGGCCTGAAGACTTTTGTGTACTGTAAAGCAGTTCTGGCCTCTGAAATGCCTATTGCAGACGTCACAATAAATGTCCGGTCCATCGACGGGGCAATCAAGCAATGCATGACAGTAATAACACGGTTTGGTACACGAATGTCCCGCACGCGTGTTATACGCTTAACAGACCCCCTGAGTCTGTTAAGCTAAAATACTAACCTAACCTAAGAATATGATACACAGTATACTTGTTCTCAGATGCATAGACCTTTCAGAGGGTCGAACCCAAGATATTTTTTTCACGCAAACTACGATACATAGTACACTTTTTCTCAGATGCATAGACCTTTCAGAGGTTTGAACCCAAGATATTTTTTTCACATAAACTACGATACATAGTACACTTGTTCTCAGATGCATAGACCTTTCAGGGGTTCGAACCCAATTTGTTTTTCACCCAAGTTAATAGACACAATACACTTCTCTTTTTCTGAGATTCGAACCTGGTAAAATAATATAAACATTTTTTCACCCAAGTTAATAGACAAAGTACACTTCTCTTTTCGATAATTGAACACATACACTTCAAAAATGGAGGATGAGATATATTTCGGAATGAAAAAATATGGTTAAAGCTCTCTATATTAGGCATTACTCTCTCCTCCGATCTTTCCTGGCATGACCATGTATCCGCTATAGCCAAAGCTGCTTCCAGAAAGTTAGGATTTCTTTTCAGATCCAGGAAGTATTTCACCGCCGAGCAGCTCTTAACTCTTTACAAGGCTCAAGTTCGTCCTATTTTGGAATATTGTTCACACGTATGGGGTGGTGCCCCTAAAACCCATCTTAATCTTCTTGACTCAATTCAAAGGCGAGCTTTTCGTTTGATCGATGACCCGTCCCTCACCGGTTCTCTACACCCGCTCTCTCACCGTCGTGCAGTCGCGGACCTTTGTTTGTTTTACCGTTATTTTCATGGTCACTGCTCTGCTGAGCTCGCATCTTTGGTTCCTCCTGTTGCCACCTATGTTCGTGCCACTAGGCATAGTGCCTCATGTCATCCTTACACGGTCAAGCTTTTTACCCACAGAACGGCCTATTACAACTCTACCTTTTTCCCTCGAGTTTCCAAACTCTGGAACTCATTACCATCAACTGTTTTTCCTGATACATACAATCTTCAAACCTTCAAAACAAAGGTTCATAAACACTTGCTTTCTTCGTAGTTCTATGTTTACTTTTGGCGCTCACGGTGCTTTTGCATTACAGGTTACACCCTTTCGTGAGTTGCTTATCATAAAAAAAAAAAAGTTTATTACGACCAATGTAATTGTCGTTTTGATACATTTTTTCAAAAGTACAGCTTTTGTTGTTCTTCCAAGTTTCGAATAGAACACACCAAGCTTAAATTAATAACAAGGTCACTAACATCTAAAATTACTCTAAAGAATGTTGGGCCCAGACACAGCGGTTACACATTAACACAATTAGGTTCCAAATAGATCTTCCCAGCCTGACCAGTTCAATCACACAGTAAAAGAGAAAGCGGGACTAGACCCAGACTACCTCCTCTAGAATAAGTACAGTTTTTAAGTTAATAAATGATGATGGATCATTCACTAAACTCTGGAGAAATGCAATTCATTGTCAAGAAGAGAAAAACGTATAACATATAGGGTAGACTGGGTATGGTTGTGCCAGGGTACGGTTGTGACAATCGTCATATTAGCGAAACGATAAGGAATACCGGAGTGGGTGCAAGGGGAGAGAGGAGCAGCGTGGCCGTCCGAACAGTATTGCGTTAGTCATCGCGTGACATTAACGCTAGCAGTCAAAAGTAAGTATTTTTATTCGATTTGTTTTAATAATTGTTGTTATATGTGTACAGATAGAGCAATGAGTGTTTTTCCTCGTTATAAGTTAAACATTAGTAGTTAAATAGCAGTGATTACTTTGTACGTTGATTATTTTGTATTGTCATGGCGATTGTTTATCTGCGAAGGAGTGCGTTGGGTACAGTTGTGACATATTTTCTTGGTAAGGTTGTAACACAAGGAAAATGTGAGCTCTGGGCCCACTTCGAGTGCGCAGGTGGTAGTCGCCATTACATTTGTCATAACTGTGATGAGTCTGACTAGATCTCAGTATCTTACTTTTCAGTTCTTAGGACTAAGAATCAACCTTAAATTTCTTCTGTTTTTTTATGGTTTATGTTGATACTTATACAAATGTTTATTTTTTCTTGAAGAAGACATTTTCAGCTTTTTGTTTCACTAATTTCACAGTCACCGTAATGTATAATTCGAAATGTTTAGTTAACTTTTTTGACTGATGATAATATGAAGACTGTTATAATAACTGTAGATGCTACTGTGCCTTATTAGTTATAAGTGATTAAAGTGTTCCCCCATGTTATTTCNTTTGTTACGTAAATGTTACATTTTTCTAGAACAAGATTATGTTGTATTATGTTAGATATTACTTGCAATACAATTGATTTTGGACCATTTTGGTGTATTTTTTAACCTGTCACTACCGACCTCAAGCACTGTCACAACCGCCCCTGGGGTGTGGTCGGTTGTGACATTTTTTTCCTTTTTTCTAATTTGCTCTTATGAGTTAACCATTGTACTTAGGGACACCTTGTAATATTTATACGTAGACAAATGTACACTTTACTATAAAAAACACCTTTCTTCCAGCTAACTGGCATACTAACATAATTATGGCCCATCAAATGAAAATTGTCACAACCGTACATAGTCTACCCTACTCCACATATTCGGACCAAAATTCAAGCTACACATCTACAGATAAAATGCATCCTAATATTGTACTAGCCGTTGAAGTAATACTAATTAATGGGTACCTCCCGCCCGTATTGTGTGTTTGTTTTATGCTCTCAAAAACCATTATACGCAACAAAACTCTGAATTGCGTTTATGTGATCTGAAGATGTTTACAGAATTATTCAAACGTTATTTGCCTACAAGTGAAAAAAACACTCCATTTTAGCAATAGTTGAAAGTTCTTAATAGTCAACCTATATCAAAGTGTTGTAATTATTTTGGTCAATCATAGTAAACCTCGAAAATGTTCATAGGAATCAGAATGAACTTGCTTTAATAATGGTTAAATTGAATATAAATATAAATACCTTTTGAATTTCCACATAATATTCTTGGTCCCTGTGTAAGCATTTAACAAATTTCCGCTTTTGAACACCACAAGTCAATATTAGCCAACATTCGCACAGACAGCTATTTTCCTTCCAAAATGGCCGGTGAAAGACTGTACATCTTTTCATACCTTGAACAAAACATTCACACAAATTTCTTAAAACTCTCTGGTTAAAAACAAATACCGACTAACTATTTGAGTGACCATTTGTTTTGGACTAACAACAAAACGGTTACGAACAAGTTAATTCTGGCAATAATGAATATGAAAAAATTAAATTTCGCCAACGTTTTTCATGCTAGAACTTACCATCCTTTCCAATTTTTTGAATAAATACGTCTTGTGGTGTCCAAACCACAAATAAACAATGCTCCCTTCCAGTTATGTGCAACAGCCCTTGAAAAAAACAACCGTTTGAAAACTATAGAACTGTTTGATTGTACAATAATTACTTTCATTATTTTGTGAATCACATTGTTCAGGAAAGAATTTTGAAATATATTACAGCACTAATAAGAAATTTGTAAAGTATATACGGGCAAATATTTTGATATTTTAGGAAATCCATATGGTATCATAGCTCTTAAAGTAATAACATCATAGGGCAATCCAGCGTGTTTTGAAAGAGTTGTTAGGATAAGTATAAAATAAAAGATGATGGAGGAAGGAGTTCCTTTAGTTGATGATGATGAGTAGTGTTTAACGTCGTATCGACACTTCATGGGTCATTTAAGGCCGATGGCCAATGTTTATTGTGATTAATGGACTCCGCAAACATCCATGCTTTTCGCGGCATTTGAACCCACAACCTCTCGGACCAGAACGAGATGTTCTAACCACTAAACCAAGCAGGTTGGTTCGTCGCGAAATAGATCTACGGCTAATAGAACCACTACTAATATTTTTTATTTGTTTTTGTTTACTTAATATCAAAATAAATATTCAGTGCGTGTAATGTGTATTACTATTTGCCATTTATCGTTTTGCGTTTTACTGGTGCTAGATGTTTCTGCAATCTTCTTTTAAAATATTTTGCTTCAAATGTGGACTGATAAAGATTTAAATTATTATAACAATTTTTACAATATCTTAATACTTATAAATGTAGTTTTTTATTCCATCTCTGATTTTAAAATACTGTTTATTTGTAGAAAGTTGTGTATACTATTATTTCAATAATTAGATATTGATGGTAAAAAAAGATGGAAACAGATGTCAATACTTCCGAAAATTTATTATATTAAAACTTGTTTTCAAATAATGTTTCTAAATTTAACAAACCGCTAGATGCTTTACGTTAACTGAATTCAGTTCACATAATTTTTCAGAAACACGTACGGAAAATATGTTAGGGAGAAGTGTTTTGTTTTTAAAAAACTATTACAAAACTACTTCCTTGCAAAAATTATTAATGAAAATATTTTTTTCCTGCTAGACACAAAATCCTGTAATTTAGTTTCTTTGTTTTACAGATTGAACATGCCGTCAGGAAATGTGGACGTAAAGATATTATTTGGTCTTCTCAAGGAATGCTACGTTTACAGCCATCAGTAATGCGAGAACTGTTTAATCCTACACTTGATAAAATAAAATCGGTAAGTGTGAATATGATTGCAGTATTTACATGTATAGGCTACATTGTTATAATTTTACACGGTAATGTTTTCTGCTAATCTATATTAATAGGATCAGCGTTACATGCTGTGTTCATGTATTACAGTACCAGCATCGATTTTGTCATATCCTAACGAAGCGTAGCGACGAAATTTCGCGCTACGCTTCATTTGAATATGACAAAATCGATGCTGGTACTGTACGTGTGTAACGTATAACAGACCTGACTACAGATGTCTTTTCTAATGTCCCTTGTGACTCTCTACTTAATTTTCATCACCAGAAATAAAAATTTAATTTAGGTGATACACAGTTGTAACGTTGTAAAGTAATCATTGCAATTCTCAATCTTTATGAGTGCGAAGAAATTTAGTCGAGAGAGATAAAGTGATATGGAGAAACAAGGTTATTGCTTTCAAGCCTTCATTCTCCACTGTGTTCGTATATTAAACTTTTATTTCCATTGCAAGTCATATAACAAAGTATGGAATATTATAATAGTGTAATACACCCCCGCAAGAGTAAAGCTCGAGCGTAAAATGGGCTCTGTACACAAATTAAATTATGTACCTCATCATTCCAAAGCAAAGTTAGATAAAGTGAATTAAAATTAATTTTAACCTATTTAAGGTTTAACAACTTGAAGACTTAAGTCAGTAATACATTAATAAATAAAAATTGACGTATGTAGTAAACAAACTTCATATATTTTTTACACTTTGTGTGACAAGCATAATTTTTTTTTAAATAATTGTTTAATAGCTTCTTATTTTTTGCCGTCTTAATATATTATGGTAAAATGTTTTTCAAATTTGAACCTATTGTAATAACATGTCTCGTAACAATAGTTTTATACTTCATGTCAACTTTTATACTGGATGTCCCATTAGTCAGTTCCAATCTCGTGATGTAGTAATGGAAAATAAACGGGATCAACGGAATTTTCTGTTATATACAGACGCTACAATTATCGTTGTGTAAAGAGGGTTGATCCCCTTGAAGGAGGAGTTTTTCGAAGATCGTACTTGAAAATCTTAAATAGGAAAAGGGGTTATATTAAAAAAATAAAGAAATGAAGAACATAAAATGGTGGGAGGAGATACAAGATTTGTTAAAAGAAATAGGAAATTTGGACTTGATAGAAGAAATACAACAAGAAGGTGAGCGAAAAATAATTAGTAAAAAGATGGAGGCAGTATAAATAAAGAAATTAGAACAAAAAATACAAATAAATTGGAAAAAATAAAGAAATATAAATATTGTAACTTTTATAAGCAATTTAAAAAAGAAATAGGATACTTAAATGACAAAAAAACAAGTGAAGAGAATAAGACTAGATGGTGTAGGTTAAGGTGTAGCAATATACCAAGAGGGGAAAAGAGATGGTTAAGAGAACTAATTAGGAAATGTAGAATATGTACTCGAGTAAATTAAACAATATATAACATATATATAGCTAAGTGCCGTGGGATGAGTAGTCAAAAAAATATAGGGGATCATAGAAGTTACAAGATATGGGTGGTTTGGGGAAACGTTAAGGGGAAAAATGAACAACAAGTTAATAAAATATATAAAGGTGTTTGTGCGAGCGACGCATCAGAAATAAACACACTATTTACTCTGAGCTCCTCACTCTCTATAATTCACATATAATCAAAGTCTTAGTCCGTTGTAGTTGACAAAGTGACTTTATTCATCCACTAATGAATTTACACAATTCACTCACATTAACTCAATAATATTTGGTTTAAACAAAACTCGTTT
>KZ876628.1:4527-19994 GCA_003456935.1 Machilis hrabei
AGGTAAATATTTTTGCTGTATAAGTTCACAGCCTACACACAAATAAAAGGAATAAGATATTAAATTTTATTTTTATTAACTATAATCATTTTAAAGATACACTGTATTGAAGATTGCTTTACAGAAAACGTAACTAACAATATGACGGATGCTGTGAAATAAGTAGTGTAGAAAACAACATTCAATAACTAGCTGTGTTGTAAGGCCCAAATTTAAAGAATGCGAGAGTTGTACAAGCTCAACAGCAATATTTAAATTCAGCAAGTTTTAAAATTGTTCTGTTTTGTCTTATCTGTGACCTGAGTTCAACGACTCTGTTCTTAAGGTACGAAATGGATCTTAACTTTGATCTTATTTTGTTTACCATAACACTTCTTTTGCTTTTAAGTTTTGAATTCTGTGTCATCAAAAACTTACGCAAATATTTACAGCAACACATGGTTTTTCAGGTGTATTTGTTGTGGTACTACACTGAACACTATATACAGTTTTGTGAAACACCTTAATTCTTGACTCGTTACGAGTAGTTGTTATTGTCTTGAAATGTTCCACATTTCCAGAACCTCTACATAAAACTCTACACTCAGTCACATTCAATATTTCTCCATCCTTTCCTTTGAATGTACATCACTTATTGCCTCCATTAACTTTCCTCTTACAAATACTTTGCAAGATAACACATCATTTTCTTTAGAAACAATCACCAACTTGAGTTACATTAGTATGTTTTCATCAGGACTTAATTCACTCATACTGTATGCTAATGTGTTTGGTCTGTCTTGAAACAAATGTGTGTTCCAGAATTTGGTAGGTAATACAACATCATGTATATGTAGTTCATCATATTCAATACTAGCACTAGTTTCTCGAGTGCCCACAAAGCTAGAATCACAACTGCTGGACGATACACTGCAAAACCTTTTCTTTGGTGATAGCCCTATTCCCTGATTGGAGCTTCTGGAGTCCTCTTTTTTGGAATAGTTTTAGAAAGATTCTTTGGCAAGTTGGGAAATACAGTTGGCACTGCATCGCCTCCGTATGCCCCCATTAGAGCGCAAGAGTCTTATCTCGGGGCGGGTCCGCTAGAGGGAAACTAGGAAGATTATATATTTGGTGATTAGACCTTTCTGGTTATTTTATAGGACATTTAGTAAACCAAACAAATGGATGCAATTTTCAGACAGCACATTATATTCAGAGCAGATGTGCGTATACTGCTTAGTTAATAAGTTAAGCTGTTTCTCGCCCTCAGAGCTCGTTCCATCCCCTGAGTCCTCTACCTTTATTATTCCTACCATTTGGTGTACGATTATCCCAACCTCTGTATGGCATGTAGCGATTATCATAAAACGCATCATGGCTCGGTGGATAACCGACATTATTTTTCCCTTGTTGATAATTCTGGTTATTCCTATAGTTCGTTATTGACATGTATCCCTCACCTGGATATGGCCTATCGCTATATCCACCACAATCACGGTACCAGGACCTATTAGTATCCTGTGACCACGCGGTGGCTCTGACTCCTCAGTGGAATCGCAATGGGTATGTGAGATCACATGTTTTTCGTTTACCGCTACNATTTGGATCCCCTGCATCTGTTCCGTCATACCCAATATGGTTTGTTGTATGCGCTGGACTTCATTGCCCACTTGCTGCTTATTATCTTCCACTGTTTCAATTACTGTGTCGAGTTTACTCTCGTAATGGTCTAGACGGCGTTGTAGTTCTTATACTAAACGCTGCTGTCGTTCAAGTCGAACTACGTTACTGTTTGAAGTTACTAACCCGGCCTGGGTGAGCTCTCTTATTTGGGCCAATCCACTATCTAATTCAGCTTGGTGTTGTTCAAACTCATGCACGCGGTCATGCAGCTCTTGCACCTGTGGTGGCAGAGTGTTGAGTTTAACCTCGGTGTCTGAACAGCGCTGCTGGCAGCTGACCCCAATGCTTTTGGTGTGGTTGTATATTGCTTGGATGCTATCATTTTGTTTACCCAGNCAATGTTCAATATTGTCGGTAGTATTACCTAATTTTGTGTGTATGGTTTGGATTCGAGCTTCCAAGTGTGCGTTAACTTTAGCTAACTGTGCATTCACATTTTCATTAGTTGATGCCATTTGTGTCTCTACATGGTCATTGACGGATTGAATTTGCGTGTGCATCATCTCCGTGGTTTTGACACCTTGCGCACCGACCTGGTTCATTAGCAGGGCAGCCTGTTCTTTTAACATATCATGTATAACTTCCAAGGAAAATAGGATTGTTTCAGCGGTTAAAGCTGCACTACAACCCAATTTACCTTGTCCGCCTACCCTCCTACCTTTGGGTGAGCTACTCTTTAGCGGGGCTATTTTTTGTCTTTGGCTTTTTCTCATTAAACTAGAAGGCTTTTTCACAACTAGATCGGAACACAAAAGTTCCTCCGTACTGGAATTCATTTCTCCTTTCTCAACTAAGGGTTCCGTTACGGCCACTCTAGGGTTAAACTGACTACCATCTGGGTCACTTTGTGTCTGCTCAGCATGACCTGTTTGTAAGGCACTTGACGCTGAGGTACCCTAACACTCCACTACTGTATATACCATCTTTATTAGTTTATTATTTTCTTTGCGAATTCTAATGTTCATTCCAACCCTGATTCACCCTTACTTAGCATGTAGGTTAACAGTGCTAGCACAGTACTCTTATTTACTTTATATGTCCACTAAAGGAGGTATGTTACTTCTCAGTCAGTTGACTTATGGGCGCCTTCTCTCCCTAGCTTTCAATTTGCCTTCGTGATGGTTTTTCACTAATTTGTGATATCCAGTACAGTACCACGGTTTTCTTTTCTATGTAGTTCTTTCTGGTGCAATTTGAGATTTGGTACCTCTAGTTTCACATATACGAGGCATGTTCGGAAAGTAAGTACCATTAGGCTATTAAAAAATAATGACAATTTATTTTTAAACAATTTTATTATTACAAGAAAGGCCACACCTTAAACTAGTTTTCAACTTAGTTTCCACCANCATTAAGACATTTGTCGTAGCGTGGAACCAATTTTTGAAAACCCTCTTCATAAAATGATGCCGCCTATGAAGACAGCCAATGTTGCACAACTCTTTTGATATAGTCATCATAGCGCTGACCGGCAAAGAGCCGCTTCAAATGCAGGAATAAGTGAAAGTCACTAAGCGTTAAGCCTGGATTGCAGGGGGGATGATTAATTTTTTCCAAGCCAAATGACGTGATGAGCTCGTGGGTTCGAGCAGCAGCGTGTGGTCGAGCATTATCGTGAAACAACACAACACTGAGACTGAGCAGGCCTCGCCTTTAGTTTTGGATTGCAATTTCATTTTTGGTTCTCACAATAGGAAGCAGAATTTATTATTCGGCCCCGTGGCATGAAATCATTAAGCAAAACTTCCTTTCTGTCCACAAAAACGGTGCACATGTTCTTCCGGGTTGAAATTGTTTGCTTGAGCTTCTGCTTTTTGGAGATGTGGTGTGGCGCCCACTCCGTGCCTCATCATGCACGTTCTTCGTTAAACTGTCTAACCCATTTTCTCACCATTCCATCACTCATTGGATTTTTAACGTTAACTTCACTAATCTATGCTGGTTTCACATTTCACTGATTCAAAAAGCGGAGAACAGACCTTATTTCACAGTCGGTGGGTCCTTCAATTGACTTACATTTTTAAAACATATAAAACAAACCGTAAATAAAAACTGTTTCTCCCGTAATGGTATCTGTAGTAAGCTAATATATGCAAGAGCTCAGCGCACATGTTCCCTGAGACTACCGAAGCTTTTTAGCGGCAACATTTGGAAATGGTACTTACTTTCCGAACGCGCCTAGTAAGTATGCTAAATCGTTGATCAATTCCCCTTTCTCCATGATGTCCCCCGTACAGGTCTCACTTTTGTATAATCGGCCCCAAACAGTTGTGTATAACCTCTCCCTACCACCACATACAGCGGGGTAGCCTTTGCTACTGAAGCCTATGAATTTGGTTCTAATTCCTGCAGCCAAGCGGTAGACAAAATGCGCAAGTGTGATACGTCCACTCAGTCGGGGTGTTGACAACGGAGATGGCACTGCGTATCGGACTATCGCCTCCGTATGTCCCTATTAGAGCGCAATAAACTTGTCTTGGGGTGGGTCCGCTAGAGGGAAACTAGGAAGATTATATTTTGGTGATTAGGCCTTTCTGGTTCTTTTATAGGACATTTAGTAAACCAAACAAATGGATGCAATTTTCAGACAGCATGTTATATTCAGAGCAGATGTGCGTATACTGCTTAGTGAATAAGTTAAGCTTTTTCTCTCCCTCAGAGCTCTGTATTACATGCTGAACGACCCTTATAGAGTAACAATGAAAGACTTTGTTCCAAGCATTAACATACACAAACAAAAATTAATTAGCAACACTTACATTCTTCGCCGGCCCTGTCTGCCCAGTATTATCACGTNCATTGGTCACTGTCCTGGATATAGTCTAACACAGTTTTGGGAATACACAAACNCAATCGCCAGGCTTACTTCGTACCCTCGTCCACTTATTGGTATGCTGAAGCCTCTTTGGTTACTCACACGTCTTGGGTTAATACACCAAGGCTCAGCTATTAGTCAGTGTTGACCTTACTCTGCTTCGTCGGTCGGTTTGATGTGACGTCAGGCGTCTTTCACTCCACAGACTTAATGGGGCGTTACCTCCACAGTGCANATATGTCGCGGTTAATGCTGTTTTCTAGCTTCCACGATCGAGATCGTCATCTAGCGGTTTGTAATCATAAATAGGTCAAGGTTAATGGTTGCCAGACTGTTACCTGGCCTAGTTAGTCCGTTTCTTTGCTACTGATACACTCAGCTGCTCCCGGTTACACAACCGCTCGGATTCTAGGGTGTGATCCGTAAGCGCGACTGATACTGCCTCTGTAGCACTCGGACCCCCTAGCCTTTAGTTTATATGAATGTTTATGTTACTTACTGGATTCCTGTGGTTGGCCCACCATCGTCTTCGGACGTGTAGCTGCTGACGTAATCTGTTCTCACCCACAGCGTTAACCAGTTTATACTCATGAATCGTACTTCTTCTGTATCCGAATATCGAGCCGGAGTAAAAAGGTNCTTACAATAGACTGGGATTACCTCAAAAGATTCGTTAGGGACATCTTATTAATCGTAATATTCCACCCTTTTGCTTTGTGAAAAATTCTCGGTCATTCCGCCATTTGCAGTCCCTAGCAACCCTCTCTTTTTTNAATCAGAACTCTGCGTCTACTCAGGTGACATGCAGTGGCTACGAGCTGAGCTCCGTATCAACCCCCGATCGGACCGAGGCATTACCAACCCGGCTTGCTTACACGCCTCTTAATTTCCTAATGGCCTACCAGGGGGCAGACGAACTAGGGGAACCGTAACAGCTGTATTTCACATACGATTTCACTGCAATGTACAACTTTATAAGTTAAACAACTAAAANAATAAGAAAATAGCTCGCGAGTACCTCGTACACCAGATGTAACTGCTCTTCAAGTCGGATATCTAGAATTGAAATCCGAGTCGCACCTCAATTTGGTGTTAAACTTACATGTTATAATCACATGGTTACATTTAGTGCTAAATTTAATATTTTCATATCTAATAGATAATAATGTCATACCGGGCTTATTAAATAACTGAACGAAATAAAGAAAGCGATGATATCAACTTTTAAAGTTTGTAATTTCCAACACAAAAGGTACTGTTGTATAGTGTGTAAAATTAGGGTTAAAAAGGCTGATGAACTCCATCGAAAATCAAAACCGGACTCATGATCAGTTTTTCCGTGTTTTTTTGTTGTTGTTGATGTTCGATTGATTTCGTTAGATCGATTGAAGATGGGTTTTTGATCTTCGATGGAATCCATCAGCCCTTATCTTTATTCCTTGTATAACACACCACGTTAGTTGTTTTTCTTATCGTTCCGATTTATATATACTGTGCAAATGACAAAAATTTGGGCTTTGATTCTATTTTACATAATGAACGAGCCCCCAATTAAATTAAAGTGTGTTGAAAATCGTATTAACTTTCCTAAGAGTCAATAATTGCGAAAGAAAACTCTTATTTTGAATATGATTTGCCTCAAGTGTAATACCTAAATATGCTCAGATGCCTTTTTAGTCTGTTCATTTAAAAACGAACACAAGGTTTTTACAGTTGACAACACGTGCCGTCTCTGAAATAGCAACGGAAACAAAGCCGCCTCCGGACTAAAAAAATACGGCTCACTGACGAGATATTCGTTGCTGCGAGAGGGTCTTACCAAATTGAAAGGCAACCTCTCAGAAGTGAAGTTTCCAGCAATTTCCGCCACCCGTTTTGAAGTTCTCCGGGGCAGTGGGGCGCGCCATTGGACAAGTTTACCCGGAGAGTGAAAAGCCAAACGCCATTAAATAAAACGTGNTTCTTTTAAAGTCGTCCAAGTGGATATCAAATTAAGCAGTCAGCTTCTCTTTTTCACAATAAAAAAAGAATAACGCATTCAAGTAGCTTGTACCTTCTGAAGATCCGTGATTTATGTGTACTCAAAGAGGAACTCTACTTGACACCTCCCTTTCAAAGGCCACTTTAAAAAGAGGGAGCCAACAAAACTCAAACGACGCCCTTTTACGAAGTATATCATCAGAGTATCAACTGCACTTCTAAACACGTCGGTTCAGTACCACAAACTCAAATAATCTCCCGATTTTATTTACTGAGTCAGTTTAACGTAAGTGTTGAAAGAAAATAAGAAATAATACCTAATAATGTAATAAATTAAACATATATGGAATAAACGTATTCAATGAATTTTAAAAAATGTACGTATGTAGTTAAAAAGGGTTAGACATTATTTTCATATTTCACCGGTGACCAAATNTATTGGTTGATAAATCTGAATTCAGGCCATGCAACAGAAGAATTTAAATTACCATTATTAATTGCGAGTACACGAAACAGTATCCTGTTCAGACACCAGTAACATATTTGTACAAATTTTGTACACTTGGGCCTTTCTGTACAAATAATTTAATACAGATCACCACAGTTATCTCTCAGGAGCGTTGATCTTGAAGACTGTTGAACNTACTACAGTGGTGCAACCAGAAATTGGTTTGGGGGAATTTTAAGGACAAAAATTGTTTCCCTATTTCAGTGAACTATTTTATTTCAAACATTGTATACATGCTTTATTTGTTTTCGTATACATTTTTTTTATTGTGCATATTCGTTTACAAATCGTTGAGCAGTCTCACCGCAGACTCATGTCGAGTTGCCGTGGTTTTGTAGCCACGATCTCAAGGACTACTTCAGTGGATATAAAGCTAGTCCATTCAAACGTTCCTCACCAGTGGAGCTCCGAAGATAGTTCTTCAACTAATTTAACATGTCAAAGATTAACAATTGCGAGTTCTTTCACAGTACTTAATGAAAAATACAGTCGTGTTACCTTTAGCTGATAAAGGAAAAACAAACTTGTCTTATAATGTCTGTTCAATGTACAAGTTCTTCATCTTTAATCACTGTATATACTAAGGTTAATGTTCTTTGAGGGGCAAGGCCCAAATTGTACGTTTGAACGCCAAGAAGAAAATAAAAAAGATAAACAACAACAACAACAACGTGGGTTTCAAACCGTAGACAAGATTTTAATTCCGTTCTTAGGTGTCGATAACCTTTTCATTTTATCTAATACCATAATCAGGTATGTTCTGTGTTGTTAATTAAATAGCTATTGACTTACTGGTAAGACAGAATTTTGCTCNGTTAGCCAAAGAGTTTGTAGAGGTACGAACGAAACATCCAAGTAAGTATGGAGATTTATGGAAACATGTCTGTATTCTATGCGACAAAGCTTGTTTACACTTAAGATGATGTAAATCTAATATAATATTGGCGAACGCCAGTTTTACAGTAAATACAAGTCACTTAAATAAATAAACAATAAAAGTCGATTGCAGTTTGCGTGACGTTATAAGTTTCGTTACATTTGTGATAAACAGTACCAAATAGAGATACGAATGTACAAATTAGCCAACTACCTCACTTCACAATACTTCTTTTGTCATGAAGGCGCAACATTGTTTAACTGNAAACAAGAATTATTTTGCAGTTTAAAATAACTTAATGAATTACCGGACCACCGTGGCAATGAAAGCNTTGAGAAGCGAAGCAGTGTACTAACATATTCCATTTGTATCTCTATTTGGTACTGATGACTACAATGTTACGAAACTTATGACATCATGGGCTTTAAGTACAACCGACTCTTAAATCTAAAAAGAAATTCAAGGGCTGGATTACATTGGAAACTGGTTGCAATCAAGCTTCATGATAAAGTATGACTAAGGAAGTATGTATATACGATTAGTAGAGATGAGTTCAAATTGAAACAAACTTAGTGGTTTCCTAATTCGAAATGAAAATGTACACACACAAACGTGAGCTTAAACCAATTCGTTCTTTACTTGTAGTGAGCCGTGACGTTGACGACAGTAAGACATTTTCTTCGTTTTTTTACTGTTGTTTAAATACAGGTTAAAATATGCACGTAGAAGTGTTAAATTGTGGTTATTGTTTTTATAAGGCTACTTGTAAACGCTAAAAATTTGTAGACATGGCATAGGCAGCGTCTGCATAATGGTTTCCATCGTTGCCAACATAGATAACAATGTGTTTAAAAGACGTTTTGAGCACAATAGTGGTTAACTGCTGTGTGCTTATCTGCATTGTTTCTTCTGTCTAGGTACGGGTCATTCACAATGATTTGTTTTATGTTTAATATTTGTTGCACCCGTATTCATGTTATTTGACTTCTGGTAACGTTCTTTCTGTGTTTTTTATGACCATCTCCTCCATTTCTTTCTTTGCAATGGAGATACTTAGNAAGTCTTTCTGACGGAGAAGAAAGATTGATCCAAGGTCTAGAAAAGTTTTGCCGACAAACAACTCAAGGGACGACGAGGGAATTTTAAATTATGGCCAATGTTTTCTACACGCTCTCGTATCATAATTTCCCATCACTTCAGATTGACTGCTGACTCTGAGAACGAAAAAGTTTAAGTGGATGCCTGCCTGCCCGTCTTTGAATATCTTTCTTTTTCTTTATCCATCCAAGATTCAGTCGCAAACTTAAATTTGTTGTAAACTTTCGTTCGTGATGTGAACGCAGACGATTCACAGCAGGTTTCAAAATAAGCCACATGCCTTCTATTTATGAAATCAACAATTGTTCTTTATTATTAAGTTAGTCTGCTAAACTAGTTTTGGTACAGACATACTTTATGTAGAAGCACTGAACATTATAATTGATAAATTACGAGAAATCATTCATATGTAAAAACTGTGAAGGAAATGAAAACGACAGACAAAAAAAAATATATATATAAACAATGCAAAAAATCACGTTTATTTAAGAACAAGAACTGTATCAGTAACAAGAGAACTTTTTCCTTTGGCTATTAAAGTGTCAGACGAGAACAAGTGCACTATAAAGTTCAAGCTCTAAAAGTAATTATAAGCAAGGAAAAAGGTGCAAATAAACGACTGTTATCGGGACCAGCTTAGTGGTCCAGAGGTAAAGCGTGCGCCTCGTAGCAAGAGGTTGGGGGCCCAATACCAAGATCGTGCACAAATCTTTTTATTAAAAAACTTAAAGATATGTTGAAATAATTTGTTATGTCTTTTAAAGGTTTTGAGTATTGTAGCGTAATTATAAGCCATAACAAAATCATAAAATTGCTCTTGGAGCTGTTGATGAAATTAATACTTTGCTTTAAAGCTTCTGTGCACATGCAATACATTAATAAAATGAAACCTATGCACGTTAGAAATGCAAATGAGGTTTATTGCCATTCAGTAGATGAGGCAAATTATGAAATAACATTGCTTTCACAGATTGAAACTCGGGAGGGCATTCTTTTAAGTAACCAGATTTGTACCAAACACATTGGACAATTGTAATAATAATAGTCACTTACAAGAACATTTTGAAATATTTTTATATTTCAGACAGTTTCGGAACTACAAGTATCTGTTCCGTCGTCACTGAAGACGGAACAGATAGCCTACTTGTAGTTCCGAAACTGTCTGAAATATAAAAATATTTCAAAATGTTCTTGTAAGTGACTATTATTATTGCAATTAAAATGTTCAAGAACGTGAGAAACATGTCTTAAAACATTGGACAATATTTTCAAAATATCTCCGCTGAAAATTGATNTAAAACAAAAAGAATTAGCTATGATAATATTGTTTCTTAAGTGCAACGTAAATTCACAACCATGAAAATTAACGTACTTCGATATTTGTTTTACATAAAATTTGTCATGCCAGAAAAAATAAACATCCAGTGGCTGAATTATACCAGTAGTTTGGGGCAGCACATAAGCATTTCTACCAATTACTTTAATAAACACATCAGACTCTTTTTGTCCATAGAAAAGAAACTCTGTTGGCATTTCTGGTTTATTAATTTCTTTTAAAAATTGCCCAAATAACCATCACGTAAAGTTGTATGTGTTATTAGATTTCCAATATGGAGTTTCAATGTGAACTGTCCAACTTCGAATAGAAACATTTATTTTTAGTAATATATTTTTTGTGTATTCTTTACGCTATTTCGTCAAGTAGTCCTAACATTTGGAAAGAAAAATAATTAAAGAACAAAATCAGAAAATTGCTAAGTTAACTGTGGTGATACTTGTCTCTCTCTCTCTATGTTTTACGGCGCTTTCAGTGATTGCTGGTGGGCGCCTATGTGATACTTGTTATGCGTGCCATGGCCATGTTGGATCTGGTGTGCGACTGTTTCGTATTAACAGCGATGTCGATTTTTTAGGTTAACACAAAATCCATCATGGCGTTATGCGTATGTAGTATGGTGGGAGAGAGTGGGGTCACTATAGGAAATTACCAATTTCGGCATTTTAACCTAATTTGCTCATATTTAATAAAAAAAGTCAAAACAGTACATTTAGCAGGGCGTTTAAAGGAGGTGGTGGAACTGGACCTAGTTCCTTGTTTTGCCACGTGGCGGAGCCGTGCTGTTTGGTCTAGTGAACTTGCAGCGCCCAGCTTGCAGGTTCCCTTGTGACTGCCTGTTAGGGCCTGGTAAAACTACTTCGCTATGAGTAGATTAGTGGAATTTNTTGCACTTAAATTTTGCCGATTAAATATAAAAATCATAATGCTGTATGTATTATAGCGAAAGTAATTTGCATAACCAATGTTAAATTAAAATGGGAAATTTAAGATGAAATGTTGCTTATTTCCCTGCTGAANTGATTCAATTGGCAATTTAGAATTCATTGCATCAAATATGTCGTTTATATCACGTGTACACACCGGCAGTTGCGTTTTTAGAAAGGTACATTGCAATAGGCTGAACCCAATTCTTCATGATGGGTATTAGAAAAAACACTAGCGCATGGTCAGCAAGTTTTGTTTTGTCTTCCTCTCGAGTATATTCGCCCAAGTTAACAAATCCATCGATAGCGCACTTACTTGAATTAAATCTCACTTCCTCTCTCAATTTCACTTCATGAAAAATAAGTATACAGTTACGGTGATTATTGTCGCTATTTTCCATATTTTGACATATCATGAAGAGCATGAGAGTTGATTACGTAGTAACACTTTAATCCGCGTGATAATTTCCTGAGATGAAATTGACGGGAGAGGTAGTAATTTGTGTTTGAAGCAATTATGTTCGCAACTTTTTCTCGATGTTATTAAGAATAATAAACTTTCCAAAAGGAATTCACACTCGTATCTGATGCCACGTGGAGATGTTTCGNTCTTTTTAATCACTGTCCGAACTACAAGATTTGCTTGTCATTTAATTTGTCGACTTTGCATTTAAATTTTTCAGCTTTTAGTTTGTGAAACTGCTTTAGTAAGCTATGATATTTTCTGTTACTATTATCAAGCTGCCTNTTCAGTCGCCTTATTTGTTTTTTAGGCGCAGTACTTCAAATTCAGCAATACTATCTCAGAATGATTGTCGTTTTTACCTACGTTTTCACATGGCGTTTCAGATATATAACTACGCTCAGCTTTGCAATTTTTTGTTTAGAATGACGTTATTTAGGAGGTTTACTTTTTTGCGGCTGAAAACTTAAATAGCTAGCAAGTCTGGGAAATACATGTGGCACTGCATTTTCAACCAATGTCCATCTTATTTCCTTCTATAACAAATGTATCTGCCTTTACAAGAAATTCGTCACTGAAATGTAGGTCACACACACGATCACGTCTTGCTAACTGTATGTCACTCCTCGGAATTTTTCTGTTCCACTCAATTAACTGTTTTTCGGAAGGCCTAAACAAGTGCCTTCCATCACCACTCGTATAGCCAGATTTACACCTTGGAACAAAACAACTCGGAATGTTGAAATTATTTATTCTGTTCAAAACGCATTTCATCACACAAAAAGCACATATTATTCAAATCATAATACCTTTCTGACTGGGTTTCATTTTGTGTGTGTGTCACGTCGCGGGGAACGGGTGTGTTGGAGAGAGCGCTAACCTTTTTCGTAGACAGAAACTCCCTGCATCAGACCAAATGGTTTGCGCGCCATCGCAGAATCAACACTGGAACCACTAGTTTCTTCAACACGGGAGCTTATGGCAGTTCCACCACTTACTCCTTTAAACGCCCTGCATATAGTTTAACATTCTAAGTTAAATGGTTGTATTAAAAATTAAAAGTTTTTAAAGATCACATGTAAATCTTCAGGTGATTTGTCTACTTTAGTATATCAAGTGATGCCAATGAGTGATGCCAGTGAAGCCTAAGGAGGTATCGGACGAGAAATCCCCAAAGCGTTTGTTGTTCTTGTACACCTGTGGTGGCGATATACTGCGATGAAGCTTGATGAGTCGGCACATATCGTGATTTTTTTGTGGTGATCTGTGTTATAGGTCTAAGGCCAATAATTTTGGCGCATTAATTTAGAACACGAATCTTTGCTAATATTAATATTCAAAGAGTATGTGTTTAGAGGTGAGAATCTACTATCCTCCCACTAGCAGATAGTTCACTAACCTGCCACTCCGTCGAAACATAAAAGTTATACGTTTTTCTTGTGTGAGATGAAGTTGTTGTGTCGAGAAAAATCAGGTCTAAACTTGAAAATATAAAATTATCTAGTTTGGGATATGACGCTAAAGAAAATCAGGTCTAAACTTGTTGGGAACGAGTTTTGATGGTGTATGGGCTAAATGTGCACGATAGTTTCATGGCCGATTACTAGAGCTTACTTAAGCTAAAAGAAAATGGCGTCTTGGAGACATATTTTCGGCCCAAAGAAAATTTGGAAACAAAAAATATCGACATCGAAATATGTAAACTGTTTCCCAACCACAGTTGAACAGTGCTCCAATGATGACGTCAGAAAAAATATCGAAAAAAAAAATTCCCAAATTTTTTTTTAGAAAAAAATTCAAAATTATTTTATGTGGCGCAAGTTGAGCGCGAGTTGTGCGCCAGTGGTGCGAGTGATGCGCGAGTGTTGCGTGAGTGGCCGTTGGAACGACACTTTATCCCCTTATGTCACCTCTAAGTATTTATCAAATAAATAATGTTTGATACCTGAAATACTTTCAACAACATATTTGAAAAAGGTTCTGCGTGTGTAGTGTTCACTCAATTTTGTCCCTGACTGTATGTGTTTATGCCTACAAATGTGTGGTTTCTCTACAATTACCTATTTCCTATTAGATTTGCTGTAATTGAAGACCTTTAGTTCGTTATACTGAAACATATTATTCAATATCTTTTTCATCAGCTAACTAAAGACCAGTCAAGTGCTATTATCGTCCTCTAGAAGAATTTCAATTACGAAGGTCATGTATGAATCGGTCTGCCGGTTATTTGATCCAAGAGGCAGGTCACATCCGCAGAAATGAGAACTTGCTACTATAGATTTTCAATAGAATCAATCTTCTTTTATCAGACGAAAACATACCTCTCTGAAGCTTTCAAAGAGTCTAAAATATTTTCAATGTCACCTTATCGTCGATGTTCCATTAGAGTGGGAATGCTTTTATTCTTTTACCCAAAAGAAAAAGGCTTGAAAATATAGGAAAGAGATTTTTATGCGTCTATTAATTATAGAAAATCATTCGCTTTCAATGAAAAATTATAATAGATAAAAGTATGTTTTGGTTAAAATAAATTTTAAAGCAAACATAAAAGGCACAATATTGGTTCTTCTCCGTAGTGATTTTATGTATTTGAGAGGCTGTGCTTTTGAGTTTCTTTCCTTCCACTTATTTCTGATTTCTCTTTGGGCTATTTGATATTCACTGTGTGCCGAGCAAAGGAATTTCGTGAGCTTTGCTGGCCTGCGAGTTCTGTGTTTTATTTTGACGAATCCGAGTCTAATGTATGTCTTTATCATGCCCTTTCCATTTATTTACATCTTTAGGATTTGAAAATCATTTCCAGAAACCATTCGTGTTTTCTTTCAAGATCTTCTCATCAATAATTAATAGTGATTATCGGGTATTTTCATGAACAATAATTTTTTCACACTCATTGAAACGTTGTGTGCATATTTTGTTATTAACGAGGAAATCAGTGTTTTGTACTCTTTTGAAAGTGAGGTTGCGGAGTAAAATGTGTTGCTCAGCGCTCACTTAACAATCATCAGAATATTTGAACAAAGTTTTTGGGACGGACGTTAATTACTGAATAAGACTTACGAATACATGAAAATCAAAACTCAAAAACTTGATTTAACTGTGTCAAGCGGTATCAGAATTTATGATGATACTTCGGCTCTTTGAAAAAGTCATATGGGCAATTTTGCTGCCGCCTTTATAGGGTTAGTAGACTCTTATAGCTAGAAACAATTTTGTCAGAGGCGTACCTAGAGTCCCTTGAACCCTTGGCAAGACAATGAGTTGGCGTCTCGCCAGAAAAAAAAAATCACTTTGGCACAAAAGCCACATTTTGTCTAAAAATTACTGCTAAAATGAAATTCATTACTGTCAAATTAGTTATAAAAATTATAAATATTCATGTTATTTATTACGAGCTGTAACTAAAATTTCTTCATATATAATTAAAAAAACAAAACGAAAACATCAAATTAAGATAAAAAGTATAACAACAGTATATTATATCAGTTTGTTTCAAACAAGATCTAGTGTTTTGTCTTTTAGGTAGATTTCTTTAAAAAATCTACCTATTGCAGAAGCCCTCATGACGCAACTTCCGGAAAATTTCAATGAATCTTCCCCGATGAGGATCCCCAGACCCCAAAATTACCTACTGTTCAAAAGTTTATATACAGGGTGTATAAAAAGTCTTGCACGAAAATGAACCCGCCCATGGGGGTGGAGCTGGGGAGCAATTTGAATTGGGGAACCCGTGTCCGGAACTCAACCGTTACGCCCCTACGAGCAATTGAAGATTTTCAATAAGTTTGGCAACGTCGCT
>KZ876629.1:394-11262 GCA_003456935.1 Machilis hrabei
TTAAATTCATCTTTAATCGTATTTTGGAGTGAGTGGCAGTACCCCGTAACGTTTTCTTTTTGCATTGCTGTTTTCTGTTCGTAGTACAGACACGACCAACCTTGAGTTAATTATGTAAATTTTGTAAGCGTTAGAACACTATATAAACTGAAGTTCAGGTTAGTTCAGGGTCAGTCGTCTCGCACAGGTATGTGTCATTGTGTGTTTTGTTAAAGCTGTTCTGTTCTTTTAAGTATTCACTAGTCGCAGATTTTATAAGGCCTTTGTGGTTCTTTATCGCGATTAGTATAAATTCGCCGCAGAATTAGTCCACCACGATGCTTCGGTGTGATGAAGTATTCGTGAATATAAATCTAGTTAGAGTTGTTTGACCTTCTAGACATGCGTGGCATATTGTTCACGTTAATGTGGTTTAAAATTAGTTCTGTGTGCTCATTGAATCTGCTTATAATTTGCATTAGACTTTTGACGAAATATCGATCAGGCAGTGACTGTGTTTAATTGTGCTTATGTGTAGCACCTATTCGTTATCTGTTTGTTTATCATTACGTAAAGTCCAGTGTGGAACTAGAAGTTGTGCCTAGATGTAGCACCTAGCCGTTATTAGTTTGTTAATCTTTATGTAAAGTCTATTGTGGGACTGAAGCAATTATTTAGTTAGTTTTGATTTTTACCGGTTCGATTCCGGTTAAATTGTCAGGTTTGNGAATGACGGCGTGAATTATTGTCGGAATATTTGTGTGACGCTAATGAAACGNATTTCGTGCTTAGCACTATCTAGTTGCCTTTATTTAAGTTCTTAATTGACCGAACTTTGATACATTTTTCGACGTTTCCGTTTTATGGTTAAATTCAAGATAGGAGGGTTACATTATGTTTTGTTTGACCTATTTGATTCTGCCGCATACCCCGTATGGGGGTTTTCTTCGTATCCGTTTCAGGGAATCCTGCATTAGCGACCTAAGTAACGCGCTGGNGGATTCTGCTGACATCNTGCTGTTCGTTGTTGAAACGTATTTGTGGAACTGCGTGAAGTTTGTTCGTTGTTGAAACGTATTTGTGGAACTGCGTGAAGTTTGTACNTGGTATGAGAAGCGCTATTGAATGCGACCGATCAGTGGAATTGAAGAAGGCAGAAATCTTTCGTNTACGTTTTCTTAAGTACTGAAGAACTCGGATTGATTTACTTGTGCTTTTGGCGAGAACGCTATCTAAGTATCAATNCTTTTTCCGTGTTTTGAACTTAATCTTTTGTGCCAATGTTCTGTGTCTCCTGAACTTGATTAACGTCGAATAAACAATCGTTGTGTGAAATTTTCGTAATATTACTTTCCTGTTCCCTATGTCGCAGGAATGCTTTTGCTCATTNTTGTACAATTATGCCTCACTCTTTAACTATTACCTGAACTCTGATTTAGCATACCAATTACAATTCCTACCAACCACAGTAAGGTCCCCGGCCGCTTGCAGTCTTATTTTTCAGGAGGCATGCATTAAGAATTTAAAAAGAGAAATAACCAAGCGAATGGCATAGCGAGAAATGCCTGCTGACTATATCCGAACCTTTACCTCTCGACCTTTCCATAGATTTACGGACTTGTATGGGTGGTTGATGGCAGAGAGAAAAGAGCAATTTTTGTAAGGTGATGAGTTAATATTAGTGATATAATTTTTGTAAAGTAAGTAGTAGACGTGCTATAAAAAATAGACTATCTTAAGAGAGTCAAAGATTTATTATTCAAATTTATTTTACAGATTAAAAATGGCATTTCCCTTTTCGGCTAATTCTTTCTACCTCGTGGAAGACTTTATCTCAACCATGGAGGAAATGGCTGACTTCGTGCATGATCCAAATGGTCCAGGTTTGATATTAGAAGAGGTTGCAAGGAATGTAAGAGGTAGGGTAAAGAGGGCTCTTGATCCCCTTTTCCACCCCGATACGCCATGGGAAACGGTGCGAAATGAATTGATCAAGCGGTTCTCCTACTTGACTGGGGATATTGCGTCCATATTGGACAATCTAGATTATTTAGTGCCCCCTCAGGGTATTTCATTACTGAGGTATGCCATCGAGCTGGAGTTGTTGTTTAATCGAATCATGGCAACACCGCATTCTTTAACTCCCATGAATATTAGCGTAATCGCAGGGAGTATGTACGACCTCTTAACCTCTCTTATTCAGGACCAAAAGGACATGGCGTTTATGATTGGGGATAACGCCGACTTGTATGCCCTAAACGAAGTCAGACCATTTAACCATTTTCATATTCTTGTGACCTATATTAAAGAACAAGGTCACAGGAATAGTTTTACAAGAGAACGGTTCTTCCACGTTCAATTTGTTGGAATTTAAAATATTAAATCAAAATCTAAAACATTTTTTTAACTTTTTATAGCTTACTTGATATAAATGCCACTTATCTTTGACAAAATTAAAGAAGGATTCAGAAATCATTTTAAATTGATATATGCAATTAATACGTAATAAAAATTAATTATGTATTTAAAAGATCTACAAACCTGTTTTGAATTATGTGTTTAAGTATTTGAAAGAACTATCAACCTGTTCTGAATTGTGTGTTTAAATATTTGAAGGATCTACCAGCCTGCTTCGATTTAGGTATTTTATCGGATTTATCAGTTTAGTAGACAATCCTATTACACGGAATTCTAGTAAGAATTTAATGCTTAAGGAGATTAAGTTAGCAGTAATAACTATTTTCAATACTTTCAACTTGTACTAGTATTTAAGAATTTTAAAGGGTTTCACTAAGAATTTAATTCATATTGTGTGTATGGCATGATAGTGTTATGAATTATCTGAAAAGTAGAAAAATTTAATTCAAGATCATTTCTGAAATTGTTGTTAATGACTAAGGGTGATACGTAAGATACGTAATGTGCGCGGACAGACAATGAACGAAAATAACAATTTTTGTGGACATAAAAACTTAAAATAAACTGGCTATTCAATTTTCAAATCATACTTTTATAGGAATGAATGATTGCAGCAAAGTAGGTTTTCTTGCAGAGAATTATTATTCAAAAAATAAAAGTAGTTAATGATAAACAAATGAGAAGTAATGTGCAATAATGTTTCAATTAATGGGAAGCAATGTTTAACTTTTCTTTTGTGGAAGTGNATAAAGGATGGACAAATTNAAATACAAGGGAAATAAAGCTGTACAGCTGCGAGTACCTAAATCCTCTACCTTAAAATATTATACTGAAAATTACGGAGTCTGGGAGGATNTAATGAGCATATCTTTTGGACTAGCCGATTTTTAAATTACAGTATGGTCTAACGCATGTTCAAACTATTTTGGGTTCGTTAAGACGGTAAGGTGAGGAGGGATTGTTTTAAATTTCATTCTCTGGACCGAGCTGTAGTAGCTGTTATGGAAATCGGTCAGGCGTGGATGACTGTCTATGAACTTTGGCTGATCCATAGAGACAGCATATTGAAATGTTNAAGTTTTTAAATTTCTTACCATCCTAGTCACTAGTAAATTTCTTATAGTTATATCATAAAATTTTCTAATAACTTTAACAAAATTTGTCACACTATTTCATTATTTCAGGATGACTTTAAGTCATAACCTTTTTATTCTGGTAGTGCCCGGTGCTTGATGTAAATTAATGCCTGGTGCTTGATATAAATTAAATAATATTCCTTCTTAACCTAAAACTCTTCCGAGGCGGAAGAGCCTAGGGGGTGGGATTTGTCACCTATCGACCCAGGTCCTCCTGGATCTAAGCATCTAAAATATTCTAAATGAATTATTCTAAATTTTTATCAACTTGACTTTGATTACTATTTTTAAGATACCCTTTATTGCATCATCCATTAGCCTATGGTCAGTTTGACTAAAAGTGAAGTGAACAGTTAAACTTTTAAAAACATTTAAAATAACAGTGAAGTGAACATTAAAATTTTATAACATTATTCTCACATGAACAAACTTAGTGCTTGTCTAGATGCGAGTTGTAATGGAACAGGAAAACCACAAATGACGTCAGCATCGTGGTTACCGCAAAAGGCCATGGGAGAAATCTACATGCGTGACAGCAACTTGGAGTATNTTAAGTGCATGTACTGTTCGAGAGTTTGGTTGAAAAGCGGGTGGTCGCTATCAACAACTCTTCATCTTTCTTTTGATAAAATTACCACGGTGAGCAAAGTTTATTCCTGTTGTGACAAAATGTATATTTAATAAGAAAGTTAAACACTGAGCATGATGTTCGGGTGAGAGGATGCACGAATACTAGCACTTGTTCATAACTTAGAATTTTTATATTCTTAGGAGAACCAAATTGTATTTCGATTTCTAAAATGCTAGAAAACGATAATACAGTGTTGTTTTTAATCAAAGAAGCTTTGATCCAGTAACTCAGGAATTATTTCTAGCTCCACGGTCTACTAATTTCCCCAATTAGGCCTAGCTAATTACGTTTCAAGAATTATAAATTTGCAAACACAATACGAAAATTTGGTATCCCTGCTTGTGGTTAAAAGTGCTGCAAAATAGTACATATACAGTTCTGAATGCATTTTTGTCATTAATGTCTCATAATCTCTGATAGATCAAATTTCAACTGTCNAAACCAAATGTAATAAATATGAAAATTTGAAACACTGTTTAAGGTGGAAATAGTTANGATACAATGATATTTTCTGAGCTCAGTGCCATCGAAAACCCCAAGAACTTATCTTTGTGCCGGAAGTGCCGTAANCAACAGTTAAAATACTTATTAGTGTAATGATTTGTGTAAGCTAGTGGAAAGAGCGTGTAACATTACGTTCTGTTTTCGACGTTCTTATTGTGGAACGTGATTGAGTAACATTATTTCGATAAAATCACACACACAAAAAAGAACTAATTTGTCAAGCCATTTTTGAGTGATAGAAACAATGAAGTACTTTAGTATCTCGCTTAGTAATATTTTCACTTTTTACCATTTTGTCAAGCAAACCATCGTAAAAACTGGCCGGTGTTTTTGTTTAAGTCACTTATAGTGCTGTCTGTCATCCAATAGGGAACTAAGTATGAGCCATGTGCATCACTAATATCTTATTACAATTTCATGGCTAATTGTTTATGGTGTGGAATGAATTAAATTAAAGAAACATATTCAATTGTGTTTTAGCATGAATCGAAATGCACACAAATTCAGGGTGTTTCCGAAAAGGTAAGCATGAACACCCTCTGCAATACACATAGGAGTGATAACGAAGTACCACCACCCACAATAAACTCTGAAAAGATTGTTTACTATGTGAACAACAAATTCGTAAAAATTACTATATGATTTTAAAATGTTGTGCTCGCATAGATTATGCAACGTGAAGTTAGTGTCACCTATCGACCCAGGTCCTCCTGGATCTAAGCACCTAAAATATTCTAAAAGAATTATTCTAAATTTTTATCAACTTGACTTTGATTACTATTTTTAAGATACCCTTTATTGCATCATCCATTAGCCTATGGTCAGTTTGACTAAAAGTGAAGTGAACAGTTAAACTTTTAAAAACATTTAAAATAACAGTGAAGTGAACATTAAAATTTTATAACATTATTCTCACATGAACAAACTTAGTGCTTGTCTAGATGCGAGTTGTAATGGAACAGGAAAACCACAAATGACGTCAGCATCGNGGTTACCGCAAAAGGCCATGGGAGAAATCTACATGCGTGACAGCAACTTGGAGTATGTGAATGTCGACATATCCTGTTTACAACAAGCTTGAGAACCAAACCTTGTTATCTTCCATGGGAGAGGCAGTAGTATTTTTGCAAGAGGCCGTGTGCAAAAACTTGAATTCCCGGGCCTTCGGCAAGCTAACGCCAATTCAACCTCGGGAACCAACACTACATTTCTTACCAAATATGGTTCGACTTCGAGGCCGCGCCTAGTGACGTAGGAGAAAGCGTCCCTGATCTGTTCCTATATAAAGTGAGGGTCTGACATTATCTAAAAGTTCTTCGTGATTCAATAACAAAGTGTCTACATCAATCGTATCAAAATCTGTATCCAGACTTTATCCGACGTCTTCACCTTTTAAATTTGCTTGGTAAATACGTTTGTTTAGTGACTTGTTTAGAATTAGGTTAGTTTGTAGATTTCCTGTACGAGTATGTTAAATATCATGCAGAAGTAATGATTCAAATTGATTACTTAGATTAACTATGAATCTTGAATTTTTGAAAGTTAAAACATTTTTGTAAGAAATTGTAAGAAAAGAAAATTTACCTTTAAAATATCAAAAAANCAAAAATGAAATCATCGTTGTCTCCGTTATTATTTCATTGAGTGTAGTGTCTCGTTCAACTCAGTCACTAGATGATCAGCTCTCTCCTGAGTTACGAGTTGTATAATCCCCCTTATGTCTAGGCCGGCTTTGAGCAACGTGTTAATTCTCATATTACTACCTTGCTAAAGGCTGGGAGCTGACAGTTNATGGAGAGTGCGCGAGCAATCTGATAGTGTTGAATGTGTAACACTCCTTGAAATAATACTTACTGACTTGGTCTCAGAATTTTTTTTTGCGGGTGCTGTTTTGCCAAGTGTTAAAGTATATCTAAAGGTTCAAATGGACGTTGCCGGTGTGGAAGAAAAAGCTAGTGCTAGTGTGAATACACAGGTAGAAGCGGAAAGTGCTACTTCAGATGAAAAATATTATTTGGTAGTATCCGGCACAAAGAATATGCTCCAATTTTAAAAAAAACTTCTATTTGCACTTGAGATAGACCAATTGCCACTCACGAAGAAACAATTCCAAGAAGAAATGGAAAAGTAAAAATTCCTTTTTTTTTTGTTTTAATTGTCTATTTTAGACAGTTGCAGGAATTAAAAATTAGATATTAAGACAAGCAACGCATGTATAGACAGTAAGAAGTGTGGATTTTGCCTTGTATTGCCTAAGTTTGACGTAGTTTAAAAACGCGATATAAAGCTCCATTTACATTTCCTAGTTGCCAGCAGTGCCGTNAAATTTCAAATAACATTTTTTTGTATTTTCTTTTGTTCCGTTTAAAAATATAAATTCTGAGATGGACACTGCCACAGGCACACTAAAGAGACCGGATAAAAAGAAATTAGTTGACATACCAGTTTTCAGACCAGACCCGGACAATTCTGACGAAAGTTATTTTTTTGTGATACCGGGTCACGATAACTTCCAGCGGTTCACAAAATTCCTTGATGACCTCGGGATTAATCACCGAAACGCAACGGGTCAAGAATNTATAAAAAGAATGGAAGCAGAACAAAAGAAAAAGCAACAAACGGAGAATTAGATCTCCTGGTTGAAAAGATGATTCTGCACGATGTTTCAGGAAAGTGTAATTTTAAGATGTAGATATTAGTGTTGTAGTTATAAGAAGTGGTGTAGGTTACATATTATGGTTGTATTACGGTAACAGGTAGAAAATAAGAGTGTATAGGAATAAGATATAAGTTTTTAAGTAATTGTGAACGGCTTAAAATGGATATAAGTCCGTAATCAGTACTCTCGCCAGCTGATTGCCAGGACTGGATTTTAGTGATATATTCATATATCCTTGGTTACACAATTGACCAAATTTCAACGAGATTTACAATAAATAGATTATGCGTAATATTCATTATAACCGCGTTTGAGGCCAATCCAGTAATTTTGGAATATTTAATTGAAGCTGTGAATGAATTTCCTCAGCCATAATTAATGTGTAAAAGAAAAACGCTTGTAACTGAACNCGTTAAAAGCAGAATTGGGTATGGCCCTTTCTTTGAATTGTCAGGGTAAATTTAACGTGTGAAAGTGCTTGAAACAAGGTGGCTAGCTATCGTTGTGATGTTACACTACTTTTGGGCGGTGTCGGCTTCATTATTTTTATATTTTTTTGAGCATGTGCCTAAGCACCTTAACGGAGAAGATAAATGAAGAGTTATTAATTGCGGGTGATTTTAATTAATTGACGCAAAGTAATTAAATTTTAAGAAATACTCCTAAAAAACGGGATTAACAATACTGGATTTATGAAAGGAAATCAAAAGTAAAATAATGTAAATAAAAGTCGTGAAACTGTTTTTATAAGGAAGTCACTATTCTTCCTTGAGAAAGTTTTTGTGTCAAAATAATGTTAAACAAACTTTTTCTCCTATGAGAAATACTAACCTCGCATAACAGACCATTCATAAAAATTCAAGTTACATATACAAGCGAGTCAGTGAAAAGGAGTGTACGGAACCAGTCCTGAGCTCTTCGAAAGTTAATGGGATTATGTAAAATNGTGTTCGATGTAAAAGATCCCACCTCCAGCTATGTGTCAGCTGAGTGGCAAAATTCACTTATCCTGAAGCGTCATTAATATGCGGATGGGGTCTCCATTAGACCTGAGATGTCATAACAGTGGGACCATAATCCAATAGCAAGCAAGCAACATTGGTGGTACAACGTGAAGCTAGCACCACCCACATTCAAACCTTAATAGCTCGCTTACTATATGAGCACAAAATTCGTGCACGGTTTTATTCAATAGCACAAAATTCCTATGTTAGTGAATCATTTTGTGCTGTCATGGGTGGTGGCAACATCACGCATCTAAGAATAGTTGTGATAAGTGGAAAACAAAACAGATAATAAATTAATATCGCTGAATTCATAAAGCCCACATTACACGAGGTCAATTTTTCAGTCAGAATCACTATCCCTAACAAATGACTGTGTGGTTATCTCGTCTCCTATGATGTACTTTTGTGTGATTTTGAAACAGAGATAGAAACAAAATTATAGACACATGCTCTAACTTGAGGTACATTTTGTGGTCTCCAAACCATCCAAGAACAAAAATAGAGCTACTACTGTATATGGTTCTTTGCCTAGACTAATTGCATGGCCAATAACAAGGATGAAAGTGGAAAGCGAAAACAGTGTCATGACCACAACCAAAATCTAGACAAAGAGGCTGTTTGGATTAGACACGCTGTTTTTATTATTCTACTTATTTGTTTTTGTACATTCTACACGTTTATACAATTCCGTCGTGACAGCCCTAATGAGGATTTCAGAAACATTTTGTCGAAACTTGAATGCAGAACTTTAAATTGTACTCTTCTGGATGACTTCATGCTTCGTAGCGTTCGTCAGAAAATTGGTTGTAGTATACAGAATCTGTTGTGCGTATTCCTTTTCACTCTTAAGACTCTTCATTAAAACGTCATACTCTCTGAATTCAGGGTTATCCTTTAGTACTTGTCTTATTTGGAAAGCAAGCCTGCCCTGTTGCCTTTTGCTCAACTGTTCAATCATGCTGGCAATAGATCTATTTTCACGGGGTATATACTTTATTACAAGAACTCCAAGAAGGCCCCCTGTAAAAGAAAAAATCATGTACATATAAACAAAATGTAATGGTTGTTACCAAAGCAAAATAAATAGTTGGAATATAATTTTAATATTCTCTTTACGAAAGTGGTGTATTAGAAAATGAATAAGAATTGTTAAGACTGGAAAACTGAGACAGTATCGAGCCAATAGCTACACCCCCACTCAACCTTTAGTGCAAGTTTCAACTCATTACTTTAAACACATAAAGTTCTGAAATCATTTGTTTAAATTCATGTTTTCATGACTCATCGCAAAAATGGAAAAGANAAATGTCGAACAATGTTTTGCGATCAAGTTGTATGTGAAACTATAGAGAATCATCCTAAATCCCATGAAAAAAATAAAAATTATTTTGGTGATGATTTTTGTTATCTCATACCCAAGTCTTTCGTTGGCTTAAGCGGTTAAAGTTGAGTTCAGAAACGGTGAAATGTGGGCCTTGGTCTGGGTGACAAGTGTCCAACAAATCGGAGATTACCGTCGAATTAGACGTTTCACAGTGCGAATAATGGCTGAAGATTTCAACAAGAAAGATCCGAAAAAATTAAGTGGCACATTCGGCGGCGTCAGTTCGTGAATTACTCGCAGAAAAGTCCATTCCAGTGCTAACTGATCTGTCTCCCTGAATGATATTCTTATTCCGAAGTTAAAATTGAAGATCAAAATCAATCGTTACGCCGACAATCAGAGGACGAAAAGACAAGAAGATCATCTACGATCTTAATACTATGTTGAACCATGAGCACGAGAGGAGAAGGTAACAATTTAAAGTATAAGTAACCAGCAGTTGTTTTAGTTACAGTGGGTGATAAGACCCACCCACTGTACTTGTTCATGATTTCTTAATGTCCATTTATTTGTCTACCAGAGTGTAAGTGGNATCGAGGTAACAAAGTCTTAAGAACACAGAAACTTTAGAATTAAAAGTCAATTATGCCAAATTTCAAGAAAGTATAACATAACTCCACTACTGGTAATTCTGAAAAGAATGTACTACCTGCTAAAACGACGCTTGACAAACACTTGATGACTTGCGTATGAAAATGAGTGAAGAGTATACTNAACCAGCGAAATAGTCCGGGAGCACTATGTACAAAAACGGNTCCCCGTGGCAAANTTAATGAAGGGAAGGTACCAGTGGCGCCATTTAATCGGTAAAATCATGTAGTTTGATAATTTCCATGGTGACACTCTCACAGATGTTGCGTATGGCTGTGGTGACGTCATCCAAGATGGCCGCCATTGCAATATAAACAAACTGCCTTATCTCGGTCGCTATATAACCGATTTTAATTTTTTTACCTTGTTGGAAAGGTACTGTTAAGAGCTAAAAAAACGTCNTCAGCAAGTATTGCGAAAAACCAATATTTTGGTTGCTACTTGGATTTAAGGTAAAACAATTCAAAATGGTGCAAAAAATCTCAGATGGGGTGTTTTTAGCCTGTTTTTGATGAATATTTATAGATTCATGATGCATATTTATAGAAAATCTATAAAT
>KZ876636.1:3425-14539 GCA_003456935.1 Machilis hrabei
ATCAAAATTTTCAGTCCACAAATAAGTAACAACTTAACTGCAGTGTAGTCACAGTCACTCGGGTTTTATGAAAAGCCTAAACTAATTTTGTTACTGTGTCACTGGATCATTCTTTAACATATTGAAGAAACTGCATAACGAATACTGTCATTGTGATTACACAAAAATGAATTGCATATCTATTTTGTCTAAAGTCCAGTCTCATACAGTTCATGACTTGTTTGATCATGATGACAGGTTTTTCTTTACACCTTTTGACATTTAACTTTTGCATTGTATTGATTGAATATTTAAAACATGTTGATAACAAGTGTTGTTTCGTTTATCTCGCTGACAAGAGGTATGCGAAAAATTTTAATTCTCTGTTATAATTTGTCACCAGACAGAATCCATGGTACCATATTTCATAAATGTTTTTTTTTCATTGCCGATGCTGCTGTCAGTATTTCAGATTCCCAGGCTAATTTAATTTTTATAGGTATTAAATGTTATTGACTGACCAAACGTTAAATGTTGTAAATGAGTATAAATATCTTGGCGTTATTGTTAGTAGTGATATTTCATGGAATTCACACGCAAGTTACGTTGTAGGAAAATTGCTATATAGTCTTCGTTTTGCCCAGAGAATATTGTTTCGATGTCCACAGGTCAATCGTCAATCTCTACAGAGGAATGTACATAAGGTCATGTTTCATATAACATGTAGATACAAATAAAAAAATGTGCGCTGCCGTCTGGCCTTCCCTCCTTGGCCAGGCTTCAAGTATCATGAAGTGGAGCGTTATGCAGCACAGTTCTCACCTTTCATGCCGTATTCAAAAATATATTTGTGAATATGCCTTTCTTTTAGGCACAACCACAACTGAGGCACGAGGTATAGTGTGCACTTCCTGATGTGCCGTGTGTAATTGTGGAACCAGTGTGATCACAGCATTACCCTGTCTTGCCATGTTTTCAACCACAATTGTGGTAATGCTTTTGTTTTGTCTACCTCAAGAAGGTGGCTTCCTCATACCGCAGTCGCACTTCCTGTTGTCCCGGGTTTAAGCCTATGGTCTGCCACTGTAGGTGAGTAACAAAGTTTACCCATGGTGACTTGCTTTTTAGCACTCCACATTTGGGCGTAGTTGCTGATGCCTTCAGAGAAAAACTGACACATCGAGATATATCAGTTGTAAAAGAACCCATTACCAACCTGTCTTGCCGTATTTACCAACACAATCGGGAAAATGACTTTCTTTTATCAACAGCCAGAGGTTGGTCTTCCAGATACCATGCTTGTGCTTCTTGATGTCCCGACTGCGTGCGACCTTAATGTGTACGCATTTGACTCCCTCCACTCACCAATTGCCCGGTCGACACTCAACTCATCAAAGGCAACGTGTGTAGTGAGTAGCTGAGTTGAAACGCCATAGGATCGGAGACTGGTGAAAATAATTATCACACACACCCACACAAATGATGTGGGTGATGTGGTTTTACATAAAATTTGGCATTTAACCATAATGTAAATTCCAGATCACGAACTTGTCACAGGGAATCAGAAACTTGATGTGATTACTGAAATGGCCACAAGCTTAAAGAGTGTAATTAATTATAAAGATTTGCTAAGCAATAAGCCCATTTTTATTTCTTGATCTTTTCCACCGAATTCCTTTTCAAAGCTAGGAACTCTGATGTACAATGAGTACTCGCATAATAATCAGTTACTCTTCATTTAGTTTATAACTATCTGATCACCTAAACCAAATTTTAGATTACTTTTTATTGACCTTTAGAGTGTGGATATAAATGGGAGAATGTAAAATATGTCTTATGTAAGAGTTGTATGAAAGCAATGTAATTACCAAATAGCAGAAATTGTTTGTTTTCTTAGTTGTGAATAGTATTCATAGAAGGAATAACACTAGCTGTAATTAAACGTAGTTAGTTACGAGGCAAGCTAGTGGTATTATTNANNCTTATTTAAGGTTTAGAATTAGTCACTAATTATACAGTGTTTGAAGTTTAAGTGCTGAAAGAGTGCATTACTGTGCAAACAATGGAGTATGTAGTTATGGTCATGTTTGTAGAGAATGACAAAGATTGCACAATAAGATTATCTGGTCTTTAATTAATATAAATCCATGTTCTAGTACCAACTCCAGCTGCCCAAAAGTAACGAAAAAATTATTGAAACATATCAGATTTTAAAAGCAGTACACCATTTGAGTAACATTAATGTCACGTCTTATAAAAGGATTATTTAAAAAAATTATTTTATTCTGTACCTTACACATTAATAGTTACATAACCATTAATACGTGGATATATTTTCAGTGACTTGCTCTGAGGACCAGCTGCCTCACAGTGGAACACGTAACAGTGAAAGAGAAATGGCATTTGATGCTCCAAAAGAAGAACAGTCATGCAATCTTATCAAAAAGGAAGTAACATTAGATGACGATATCTTCCAGTCAACTTTGATACAGTCAAGGTTAATTTATTCTGAAGTAGAGAATTCTACAATCAAAATACCGATTAAAGTGGAAAATGAGAAATTGCTAGTTGACTTGATTTCTTCAAAGGTTAATGTCAAGTCTGAACCAACTATTTTCTCTGATGATGTGGATGAAGATTGTGTTTCTTGGAGTGACATTCATAAATACAAAGATTTGAGTATATTGGACGAAAGTTATCTTGGAGCAGATGTAAAGCAAGAAAAAGAAAGCTTTGTTGAGTCCAACAAGAAAATCAGAGCTAACACATTGCCACCAAGTATTGACAGTTGTACAGCTCATGACAATGGCGAGTCTAAGAAAAAGAAGAAAGGGAGAAATACAAGTAAGTAAATTGTACTCGTTATGCCCTATAATTGCTTTTTAATTTGTATTATTATATTATAAAGCATGTTATAGTTCAGAGTGTGTTTCTAATAAGCTCTTGGGGCTTCCATGTACTGAATGTAACTTCTGTGCTCTGAGGTTTATTTAACAAACGAATGGTTTCTGGAGATCTTTTGATAATAACTATTCACCATTTATAAAATTCAGTACAAATTAAGAATTAGAAAACCAACAATTAAAAGACAGCTAATATCCATTGACAACAATCCTAGAAACAAGAATATGGCTGTAAGAACAAATACAATAAGAACAGAATCAAATACAAAATCAGAACTATTGTACAGTGTGGGACTTTGATGGCTTCTGTGCTGAAACGTTAGTGAGCCTATCCTTACAATTACGCACACCCTGCACGAGGAAAAACAGGCAGGCAATAATCTATCGTAGCCAGTCGTAGATAGTATAGTGGTTAAGGCACTGCCTTTGAGGTCAGGTACACGGGTTTAAATCCCAGACGGCCGCGTAGGCTTTTATTTTTCAAGAGGGGTTGGCATGCTTGACTCTCGAGGTTAATGCTTGATAAATTTTAATGTTCGGAAATTATATTATTTTGGCAAATGTTTTTTTTTATTCTTATATGTAGTGTATTTTTGCACATAAAGAAATGATGTGTAAGGGGCAAGTGAAATTAAAGTACAAAAATGATAATAGCCACCAAAATATATCTTTACAAAATAATAGGATTTATATAAGAGAAATAGTTGACATTATACTGTTAATAATTTTATTTATCTATTCGTGTTGTATTATCCTTTATCATTTGATACCCAGTTGCTCTGTTCAATATTTAATGTTGGTTTCCTGAAGTAAAGTATATTAATACACCTACTGGCAAACTATATTAATACCATTAATAAGAATTGTTTAGCCATTTACGCGTTTAATGTCATATATATGTTCAGGGTACACCACGAAGAGGTGACTCTTTCATGAATTGGAACCATGGTTGAATAAAATAATTACCAACATAATTAGACGTCAACATTTGGACAGCATATTAAAGTTAGGAAAATACCACTATATGACTCAATGGCTGTTTAGCCGAGTGGTTAGGATGGTTGTTCACTGCAGTCCACGTTCAAACCCACCTCATAACAATTGAATATTTTTTTTTTCCAGTTGACAAGATAATTATTAAGAAAACATAATTTTGGCCCAAGAATTGGTTCGAAACATTTTGTTTTATTTTTGTAATGTGCTAATAGTCAGCTAAATGCTTATATGTGCACTCTATAAAATATACTGTTTTAGCTTATGCAAATATTGCAAAAAAAGAAATATAATTGTCACCAGTAACAAATTATATTTTTTCCTACACATTATTGTTATACTATATATTTATGTTACAAAATTGAATAAGTGCTTTTTCAGTTTTTTAATTGTGGATATTGGTTATTTACACGTCCTTTGTTACATATACTGTGATTCTTTACGTTATTTCCTTATGAAATTATGAATCTTTTATTAGATATTATATAAAATAAGGGCTCACCCCACACACTAGGTATTGCTCTTTTTGTGTGAATTGTCAAAATAAAACTGACTAACAATCTTGAGCAAAATAATAGCAGCAATTATAATAATGTTACTTATTCCGTTCAATATTCTTAATTCCTTCATGCTTTTGTCAAGAACATGACAGTGGCATATTAATCCTTGAACCAAATATATGTTTATCTTACAATGAAAATGCATTAAATGCAACATACATTTTTTTAAGGCTGAGCTTGAGCCTGCACTGCAATGCACAACCATCTAATAATATCAGCAAGCTCCCTAAGAGCCTGCCTTCCAGGGAGCGGTTTCGACACTTGACTTTGTGTACAAATGGTGGCAACTCTTTATTGCAATGAAACATAGTTGCTCTCGTAAATAAAGAGAGACAATAATTGTTTTTCGATTTTTCAAGGTGATATATTTTCTTGCTGGTGCCATTTCTAAAATTTCTTTGTGAAAATAAATAAAATGCAACGTGCTGTTTCACATATGTTATTAGAAATATTTTATTTAATACAGATATATCACAACACATCATTTATTAACCCTAACCAATATTCGGTCTGGGATTTGAACCCAGACTTATGCCGACGTCTTTTCCACTAGGCTGTCAGATTCAGATGCTTCGTTTCTTTTGAACTCGTTAGTTGAGTGAATGTGTTAACTGTAGTGTTACTCTATTGTAGAGTACTGATTACTCTTAATATTACGATTACTGCTATTGGACAGTTATACACTCTTGTATTGATATAATTGATGAACTGTTACTGATATTGCAGTAATAATGTTAATATCATAAATCTCGGGGGTGTTGTCACTACTTCAGTTACGAACCTTCCGGCTGGCAGCCGTCCAAGTGTCATAAATCCAGAACCCAATTACTACAAAGTAAACAAGGCGGCAACTGATTGTTAGCCTAATAATCACTCTGAAGGTTGGATACAGAACTGTATTTTAAACAACGTTGATGTGGAATTCAAAGGGTTGAAGAGTTGTTCTTGGTTTATTAACATGTAGTAGTTTCCAGCTGTTTGTTATCGGCTGACCTTGTCCGGTCAGCGCTATCTAACCCGACCACAAGAATGCAGTCACAGCAACACGGTTACCAAGAAGGGAGAATTATCGTATTAAGAACACAGGTTGAGCTAATGATTTTTTTAATGTATGTTTTCAACTCATATGCCACACCTTACAGACTTATGAATTGGCTGATGACCTTAGCTATCCAGATCCTATTAGATATTACCGTCTAATTACATTTATCATTTACGATAGTACACGTCACAGCTCGCTTCTTCATTGGAATCACACATCGAAACATTAAAATTCTGAGATGACTGACTAACTGCGATACCACAAGTGCCGTACAATTAGACTTTATATAGGTAGACGACAATAACGAAAATCTGTCTCAAATATCATACGTTACCACACAAACATCCGAAGCCACTTAAGAACAACCTCCTTGACTGAAGGCTAAAACTTAAGTCCCTTTTTCGAAGGATAGTTTTTTAATCGTGTTTCTACGTGCACCCCTGAGTCATCTCCAGGCTCCTACCTGTTACTTTGTCGGTGGAGTGGATCGTCTTCAAAGGTCTAGTCAGCGTGTATAAAACTTCCACTGTTCGATATGTGATAACAATTGTCAGGGCACCGAGCTAAAATGTGTACTTTGCCCACTATTATCAGCGTGGGGAGCCATACAACTGCTCTGAATCATTAATTATTGTAGTGTAGTAAAATGCTACTTAACTGTATTAAAATATATCCCATTTCACTACACAGGGGAAGGGATCCTTGATTGGAGGTGTTGTGGGATGACGGAGTGCCACGCCATAGACCCTGAGGGATGCAAAGCAAATATGCTTCCAGGCACACAACTCAGTTGCGCATATCCGTTTGCGAATGCGGCAGAGACATTGTTACTGCGTGCGACTTAATGTGTACGTATTTGACTACCTCCACACACCAGTTGCCCGGTTGACACTCAACTCATCAAAGGCAACGTGCGTAGTGAGTAGCCGAGTTGAAATGCTATAGGATCCGAGACTGACCAAAATAATTATCACCCACACACAAACAAATGAGGTGGGTGATATGGTTTTACATAAAATTTGCCAATTAACCATAATGTAAATCCCAGATCATGAACATGTCACAGGGAATTAAAAACCTATTTTAGGGTTTAGAAATAGTCACTAATTTTACAGTGTTTTAAGTTTAAGTGCTGAAAGAGTGCATTACTGTGCAAACAATGGGGATATGTAGTTCTGCTCATGTTTGTAGAGAATGACAAAGATTGCACAATAAGATTATCTGGTCTTTAATTAATGTAAATCTATGTGCTAGTACCAACTCCAGCTGCCCAAAAGTAACGACGGAATTTATTGAAACATATCAGATTTTAAAAGCAGTATACCATTTGAGTAACATTAATGTCACATCTTATAAATGGATTATTTAAAAAAAAAATTATTCTGTACCTTACCCATTGATATTTACATAGCCATTAATATATATGATATATTTTCAGTGACTTGCTCTGAGGACCAGCTGCCTCACAGTGGAACACGTAACAGTGAAAGAGAACTGGCACTTGATGCTTCCAAAGAAGAACATCTTTGTTGTAGTATCAAAGAGGAAATAACATCAGAAGACGATATCTTCCAGTCAACATTGATACAGTCCGGGTTAATGTATTCTGAAGTAGAGAATTCTACAATCAAAATACCTATTAAAGTCGAAGCTAAAGATTTGCTAATTGACTTGATTTCCTCAAAGGTTAATGTCAAGTCTGAACCAACTATTTTCTGTGATGATGTGGATGAAGATTGTGTTTCTTGGAGAGATATTAATAAATACAAAGATTTAAGTATATTGGACGAAAGTTATCTTGGAGCAGATGCAAAGCAAGAAAAAGAAAGCTTTGTTGAGTCCAACAAGAAAATCAGAGATAACACATTGCCACCAAGTATTGAAAATTGTGCAGCTCATGACAATGGCGAGTCTAAGAAAAAGAAGAAACGGAGAAAGACAAGTAAGTACATTGTACTCGTTATGCCCTATAATTGCTTTTTAATTTGTATTATTATATTACAAAGCATGTCCGAGGTCAAAGTGTGTTTCTAATAAGCTCTTGTGGCTTCCATGTACTGAATGTAACTTCTGTGCTCTGTGGTTTATTTAACAAACGAATGGTTTCTGGAGATCTTTTGATAATAACTATTCATCATATATAAAATTCAGTACAAATTAAGAATTAGAAAACCAACAATTAAAAGACAGTTAATATCCATTAGCAATAATCCTAGAAACAAGAATATGGCTGTAAGAACTATTGTACAGTGTGGGACTTTGATGGCTTCCGTGCTGAAACGTTAGTGAGCCTATCCTTACAACTACGCACACCCTCCACGAGGAAAAACAGGCAGGCAATAATCTATCACAGCCAGTCGTAGATAGTATAGTGGTTAAGGCACTGCCTTTCAGGTGTCAGGTACACGGGTGCAAATCCCAGACGGCCGCGTAGGCTTTAATTTTTTTAGAGGGGTTGCCATGCTTGACTCTCGAGGTTAATGCTTGATAAATTTTAATGTTCGGAAATTATATTATTTTGGCAAATGCTTTTTTTATTCTTATATGTAGTGTATTTTTGCACATCGAGAAATGATGTGAAAGGGGCAATTGAAATTAAAGTCCATGAACGATAATAGCCACCAAAACATATCTTTAGAAAATAATAGGATTTATATAACAGAAATAGTTGACATTATAATGTTAATAATTGTATTTATCTATTCGTGTTGTATTATAATTTGATATACAGCCGCTCTGTTTAATATATAGTAGTGGTTTCCTGAAGTAAAGTATATTATTACACCTACTGGCAAACTATATTAATACCAGTAATAAGAGTCGTTTAGCCATTTACGCGTTTAATGTCATATATATGTCCAGGGTACACCACGAGGAGGTGACTCTTTCATGAATTGGAACCATGGTTGAATAAAATAATTACCTACATAATTAGACGTCAACATTTGGACAGCATATTAAAGTTAGGAAAATTCCACTATACGACTCAATGGCTGTTTAGCTGAGTGGTTAGGATGGTTGATCATTGCAGTCCACGTTCAAACCCACCTCATAACAATTGATTATTTTTTTTTCCAGTTGACAAGATAATTATTAAGAAAACATATTTTTGGCCCAAGAATTGGTTCCAAACATTTTGTTTTACTTTTGTAATGTGCTAATAGTCAGCTAAATGCTTATATCTGTGCTCTATAAAATATACTGTTTTAGCTTATGTAAATATTGCAAAAAAAGAAATATAATTGTCACCAGTAACAAATTACATTTTTTCCTACACATTATTGTTATACTATATATTTATGTTACAAAATTGAATAAGTGCTTTTTCAGTTTTTAATTGTAGATATTGTTTACTTACACGTCCTTGTTACATATATTGTGATTCTTTACGTTTTTTTCCGTATGAAATTATGAATCTTTTATTAAACATTATATACAATAAGGGCCCACACCTCACACTAAGTGTTGCTCTTTTTGTGTGCATTGTTCAAAATAAAACTGACTAACAATCTTGAGCAAAATAATAGCAGCAATTATAATAATGTTACTTATTCCATTCAATATTCTTGATTCCTTCATGCTGTTGTCAAGAATATGACAGTGGCATAATAATCCTTGGACCAAATATATGTTTATCTTACAATGAAAATGCATTTATTGCAACAAAAAATTGTTTAGAGCTGAGCTTGGGCCTGGACTGCAATGCACAACCATATAATAATATCAGCAAGCTCCCTAAGAGCCTGCCTTCCAGGGAGCGGTTTCGACGCTTGACTTTGTGTACAAATGGTGGCAACTGTTTATTGCCATGAAACAGTTGGTTTCATAAATAAAGAGAAAAAATAATTGTTTTTCTCTTTTTCAAGGTAATTTATTTTGTTGCTCGTGCCGTTGCTAAAAATTCTTTGGGAAAATAAATAAAATGCAACGTGCTGTTTCACATAACATATATGTTATTAGAAACATTTTTTAAATAGACATATATCATAACACATCATTTATTAACCTGAATCAATATTCTGTCTGGGATTTGAACCCAGAATTCAGAGAACGTAATGCTGACATCTTTACCACTAGGCTGTCAGATACAGGTGCTTCTTTTTGTTCAAATTCGTGTTTGTGACGCGTTGAGTGCAGTAGCGTCTCATGACTACGTCAAACCGATGTGCAGAGACGTTGCAAAACTTGCTCGGCTCTTCAAATACAGTGAATTTATTAGTAAGCGTTCAAAGTGTACACAAACATTTTCATCGGCCAGGTTAAATTTTGCTCGCACACATGATGTGAACTGTACTCAGCAGCGGAAGAAGAATGACAACCTCTCTGCACACCGGTTTGACGTAATCACGAGACGCCGCTGGCTGAGTAGGGAGGGGAAATAGGTGCACTGGTGGTAACGGGTGCTTGTACCTAGACTCGCATAATACTTGTTTCTTAATCGGCTTTGGAAGCCACCAAAGTCGCATACTGTACCTCTTCTTTCGTCTCCATTTAGACCAGAAATTAATTTAACTCCCCTTTGATAAAAAATAACACTATTTGCTATTATTAAAAGGTTTGATTACCCTAACTGGTTTAGACTTATTACTTACTGTATTACAGTTACCATACAATAGCAAAAGAAGGGGATAATGTAGATTAGGGGTTTGTAATTAAAACTATCGAATGTTAAATAGGATTTAGAAAAACGTAAAAAATATAACATCCACCAATTATGTAAATTGGAGAAAATAGTCGAAAAATATTTAATTGTTCTAAAACAATATTGTTAATTTTTCTTGAATTTATAACTTAACAGAAGAGGCTGAATTAAGTGTTGCATAACTGTCAATACATTCAAAATTTGAAAAATATTAGACTTTGCAAAAACTAGGTATTATTAGTCAGGTAGTCAAGTTGAAATAAACCTTTGACTGTGTTTTAGGTGTAACATTTAATGTTCATTATTGAGAAGCAGCAGCTTATCAAACATGTATTTGAGAAATGGTAAAAGATACTTGTGCTCATAAATTGAAATAATCTGTGAAATATTATTCAGAGTTAAATCATATACATTTCGTTAACAGTCAGTGTGACACTTTCATTTAATGAATTATAATAGAATGAAGCTGGAACGTGGTGAGTAAGATTCTTTTTCAGATTTGTATTCTATGAAATACAGTTTTAGGTAGGATATTTTTTAAAGACTAGAAGGTGAGCATTCTTGAATGGAAATATTTAACTTGTAGTTTTAATTTATATCTAAATTGTTAACGCTTTTCACTTTATTTGATGGAATCTCAATTTTTTGTGTGTGTCTTTATTTCAAAACTCCATTATGTTGTCACAAATCAGTCAAAATGTATCAAGTAACAACTAATTCTGTTAGAGGTGACTAAAAGCAACTGTTTAAAATGTGAAAAATATTTGGTTAGAGATTTACCTGCAGGTAAAGTTATTTTGAAAGTTGAAAGACTACGTTTGTAATTTAAAGGTTATCAAACTTATTAACCTACACTATTTTGTGTTGCTAAATAGGCTTTCATTATTTCATCTTAGAAGAGTTGCAAGATCAAGGTAGGTCTTTGTTCTATAAAGTTTACATGAGGTTTAAAATAATAATTACATTTAACAGTTACTTACATAGAAAGGTATATT
>KZ876648.1:10726-22868 GCA_003456935.1 Machilis hrabei
CAGTAATAACGTTAAAAGTGTGGTCCCATTGCATCTCCCACCCCATTGACCTATTCCCTCAATTTACGAAGATATATTTCAGTTACATTTTCCGGAAGTTGCGTCATGAGGGCTNACGCAATAGGTTACTTTTAGAGGAAAAATAAAAACTGGTTTTTGACTGCCATTTTCTAACATGGCCGCTGTAACACGAGGACTTTTAGTATGATCAATAGGAGCACTAGGCAATAACATATGCAAAGTTATTTGCTTGTGTTCCCTGGCAGTGTACATTTTGGGGGGAGCAGGGAGAGACTGAGAGCGGGGGAGGCAAACCTAAAATTCTTCTTTTTTAAGTGTTTCTAATTTTTGTGGGCTTATCTTGAAATTTACAGAAAAAATAATAACAACCTTTTTTATAGGAAATTCAAGGCTTAATGACTTTTGTTTCAGATATTTTCAAAAAATCACCCGTTTTAAAAATGATTGTAAAAAAATGGTTTTCGACCGCAATTTTACAATACTGTGGCTCTTGTCAGATCATACGGCTAATTTGCTCATCTGACGATAGTCACATAATACAAGATATATATAAACCGGTAAGGGCGAAGATGACTACAGGGAAAATAACATATAAATATACATTATATGGATGAAATTCATGNAGTCATCTTAAAACTCATCCAAGTCTGCTAGATAATTCCAAGTATCTAACACCCATATANAACTGCCGTTTTGGTATGTGTCTTAGGATATCTATCATTTAATTTAGACACTGCATNTCAAAATTTACTAATAACATATTTATCGTAAATGTTGGTATAAATGATTATTTACTAAGTGAGGTACCATATCTTACACATGTTCATAAATATTTTGTAATTTTTTGTGGATCTCACTTTTATGTTTCGTCAACTTTTTGTGTATCTGGTTATTAGTACATCAAATTTCAAATTTAAGGTAACACATTTCTGGCTTTTATCTGTTATCAAAGTATCTGTCACTGAAGTTTTCGATGGTTAGAATAGCTGCTGCGTAAGTTTTTTTCCGCCCTGTACTGCATTTGTCTGTCGGAAAGGGAAAGGTATGGGAAGAGCCCTTTCTCTCTGTCTCTCTTGGCGTGCTCTGAAAGCGGACAATTTGTGGACGCGAGAGATGTTTTTGCGGTGCAGTTCTGCAGAAGAGTTACGGTGACAGGAGGCACCAACGAAGCCCGGAGCTCGCATATCTGCCAGAACGAGTTATCAACATGAGCCTACTATTCAAGGCGTGGAAGCGAGACCCCCTGTTACAATGCACCCTGGACGTAGATTTAGGTTGATAATGTTAATGCTCAGATCCTCTTTTATCGTGAACTCGCTCAACCGCTGCCCTTTGTAACTTGATAGCGTAATAACAGAATTATTGATATTGTTCTCAAGCCTCACATTTTGTAGTGTAAAATTACAAATACACCAAAGTGTCCTCTTTTTCATCAAAATTTAACAGATACAAATTGAGATCATAATTCCTAATACTCTCATATATGTGCTAATTTGGTATTCTGTGCAGAAATAGTTGTTATATGCAGTACATATTAAGTACATAAATTTAATTTTGAATGGAACATTTTGCAACACTTGTGTATACGAAGGTTAAACTACGAACATATGCTATACATTTGATTTATGTCAAACTTTCCTTTAAAACGATGGTCACAATTCCACTAGCGTGCAAAAGTCTACATTCATAAATAAAACCAACACGATAATGACATGAAACATTCTTCGCTCCTGCGCAAGGAACAGAAAAAAGTCATCAAACTTATGACCCCCCCACCTCCTAATCACCGATGGATAAAGTGTGGAATAAGTTTGAAACGAAGACCAGAGTAGAAGGTACAATAGTGTCAACAAATTGTGATGCATTCTGGGATCGTCTGCAACTCGATTGGAAAGAAATAACAGCTGAAGCTATCAACAAACTTTTATCCAGAATGCCAAAGCTATGTGCCGCTGTCTTCCGCTTCAAGGAGAGCAATGTCTTAATTTTGAGCAAGTGGAGCTAATAAAATATTTGTGTGTGTGCTAGGTCCCAGGTTCGATTCCTGGCTAGGGCTGGGTATTATTCACTATATCAATAAAAAGTGTCCATCATCACCTTCATAAAAATAGTGTGTGCTAGGTATGTGTAAACAGGCTCGANTAGCCGTAAAACCACACATCATCATCACGAACGTANTTTTAGCCTTCAAACGTAAGGCTTATATTACATATGTTTTCACTGTTCAGACTACACGAAATTAATAGAAGTTTTGAAATTGAGTTTTGATGAGTTCTAACTCAAAGTAATACAAATATTAACTTCGGTGTTTTAATTTCGTTAGTTTTCTTACTCTTCATATTTAGATAAAATTATTATTATTTCTTTTCATTTCATCGACATTTCTTGCATCGTGAAAGACAAGCGTGATTTTGACCTAGATGTCATGTGATAGAACAGTCGCATATGAAACACTAACCTTAGGTGTAAATCTAATCCACAGTATATTGACCACTAGTCTAAGCAGACCNTAGACATAGCACACTACGAAAATATCAGTGAAGATGCCATAAATGAAAACCATTAACCTTGATAAAATAAATAATACAGTTAACACTTTGGATAATTATAACATTTAATAAAACATAATTAACGATGGGTAAATTCTACTTTTCACTGCCTTAGTTGTAATCTAAAATGCTTGCAACTTCGTACACAATCCNTAGTAGTATTGTAATGTTCATAATATACATATTCGCAAAACCTTTCTTCAAAGCTAAACAAAAGTACAGTTGTACAGTTAACTAATTTTTGGACTAGACGTTTCTGTTGTATCCCAAACTCTTTGTAAGTCAAATACACAAATTTACTCGATATTTTTGTGTTTTTTTAATTGTGTAATAGAACTGACTCAGTCACAATAATTGTAGAAAAGTCAAACTGTTTTATAGCTNTGTAGTGCTGACCCTTCAGTTGATATTATATAAACCCATTCTATTAATTCCTGCTTTTTGAGGCGAGTTTCCATTACCAACACTCTAGGTCCATTACTATAATTTACGTATCTAACTCCAATATCATTACCTCCCATTGAATGTAAATTAAACACGCAACAGTTGGAACAAGATTAAGTTAGTGCTTACGTACGTGTACATAAAAAGATAAAGCAGTTCAGGCAGTTAACAGTTAACTATGAAACCATATTTAGTAAAAATGTGTTAGTTGGAAAAATCAGTATGGGTGTCCGTTACTACTCCTCTGTCGTTTCAATATGTACAGTTTGTTGATCTTGTACATTGATGTTGTTATGAATGCATTGTTGACTGGCTTGCAATTTTTTACTGGATAATTATTTAATGTTTCTCCCAAATTATAAAGACTAGGAACATTATTTTTAGTTAAGTCAAAAGTGTCATTCTCAAACAATTTCATAAATGAATGATGTTAAATTATACTGAGAAGTTGTATCACATCAGAACTCAAGACAATATAAGCTGGAAAATGAGTTTCAAGGGTCCTGTGTTTGATTTGATTTGTAGNGTATCAGCAGGCCTACCAACATCTCGCCTTTAAAAACGCGTTTTCTGATAAATTAAATCTTCTAGTATCATTTTCGACCAAGAAAATTAGAGGTTACCGTATATTTGAGACAGAAATACGTAAATAATCGTTAATTTTAGTTGTTTTAGGNACGTTTTCATTCCCAGTCANCAGACAACGCTGATGTAGCAATGTTAAATTGTAAACACTCCACTCTATCTATCGCGTGTGCACCGTAGTTTTGATGTTAGCCGATTGCACCTGAGTTGTTTACACTTTTAAAGCTTTGCAATTCATGACAACCTAAAATCATTACTCGGTTGCCACATTTGCGCGGAGGATTTGTGTATATTTCAGTGTGTACCTCTAACTGAAATAAACGTTCAGTGTGGTACCCTCAATTAAATAACGTTGTAATAATTTTTTGTATCACACATTCGGCCGCTCAAAACTTCCGTGTCTTCTCACAACAACAATTGGTATCACCATGAAAATTAATCCAAACAAGGTATTTTTATAGCATATTGTTTATTTTGTTGAAAACTTGTACATAAATTTTTCAATTTTAAAAATAATTAGAAAGTAAAACCGAACACTTGCTTTTAATTTTCCTACCAATATTAAACTATAAAACAAGCAAAAGAAAAGTTACATGTTCACTCTCCTTACTCTATCTGAAATTACTCAAACTACCTTAAGAATCAGCATAGGTCCGAAACTAGGTAGAATTGTTTCGAGCGTATCCACAAAAACTATTTAGTTAGTTCTAGTTAAAATAAGGTGAATTCAGCTAAACAAGCCCGACAGAAAATAACTTGTACCACATAACAGTTATAATTAAATTACTTAAGTCAAGACTAAATTGATTACCACAGCAGACGGTTAGTAATAAATTTCCTATCAATATAGTATTGACTTTAGCGATTTAATTATAACTTTTATGTCGTACAAGGTATGTTATGTCGGACTTATTTAGCAGATTTCACCTTATTTTAACCAGAACTAACTAAATAAAGTTTTTGTGAATATGCTCGAAACAATTCCACCTAGTTTCGGAGCTCATCAATGTTATCTCTTAAGAGCGAAATTGTTGCAAGGATATCTCTGATTAATAAATAACTTTGTGCTATTTCACACATAACATGTATGGACTAATTTGTTCATTTTGTTTGTGTTAATTTACAGTAGAACAACCGGACTGAACCAACATGCTTTAGTACAAATTATCTGACTAATTACAACTACACTTTATGCACAATTAATTACACTTAATAAAAGGCCTTAGATTAACGATCTAAATAATGTTGATATGAAAATTCACAGTTTTCTCGACCCTTGAAAAATAATGAAAAGATTATGATATATTATTTAAATGATGACAATATGTTTGTAATGAACAAGAATGAACAATCACACATATGTATTGGCTTAAGGATGAATCGAATCCACACCCTGATCACCTGGATCCCGGTGTGATAGCCATCAAACCAGTGAGGTTGGTATTTGAGTAGAACACAGTAAAAAAAATACATATGGGTAGTAGTAATGTTTTCAGTATATAAGATATGGTTTGAAATGTATACATCTTAATACAGAAATGTGCAGATATCCTTTACTTAAGACCGAAGAAGAAAAAGCTGACGATATGTTCACCCGTAACAAGGAGGTAATGGACATCACTGCCTTGAGAAGCTTGTAGAGTAAAATGCACAAAGTTGCACCAAAAATAACTTCGTCATGTATGATATACCTAAACCATTTTTGATAGGATATGTAGTAACACCCTTAATTAACCCCCCAAAAAATGTTTGTGTCATTCACAGTTTTTAACCATGTTAAGAAGACATTAAATAGCAAATATTTTCAGTAATTCAACAGAATTACTATATTGACCCTAGAAGAATCTTCCTATAAGTTAATAATATCTACAAGCATATAGTATATTATACATAAGGATTGTTTTCAAGTAAGCATTTTTTTTTTGTTAGGGTTATGCACCGGGAACCGCCTGTTGGCATTACTTCCGGTGCTTTAGCACCTAACATTTATGGCCCACTTTTTATTCAGACATCGAGTGCACACACGTAATACAACACAAGTGAGTGCTCAGACGGATGCCAACACAAGTGCACACTTTTAGGACAACCACAGGCGTAACACCCAGCCCTAGCCAGGAATCGAACCTGGGACCTCCGGCGTGCAATGCCACGGGACTAACCACTAGGCTACCGGGGCCGACAAATAAGCATGTTTAACTTACTGCTAGCCGCACTGGCGAGCAATGGATGATGTATTGGGGTAGGCAATCAGTGTTGCCAGATTGCGTGCTTACAGAAAGAGCACTTTATAACTCAAGTTCGTTAACATAAATTACAGTTTTCGTTTAGACTTTCAATCTAATTTTTTCGTTTAAAAAAACATATTTTGAACACGTGAATGGGAATAGCTACAAGTAATGTTAGCCAATTTGTGAAGCGTTAATTGTGCAACAGGTAGGTCTGCTGGCTTTAGTTTTTCTTGTTTGCTAAATGAAACTCTTCTCTTGTTAATTAATCATAAAAACTCATTCGGTACACAGTATGCAGTACCACCAGCGCGCATGTTTGTCAAATTGGCCATAGTTAGTCAGTCTGTAATTTATTCCGCAGTTTACTGTGAACTGACATAATATGATGAAAGAATGTGTTGTCGAGTTACTTATTTAAAAAAATGTGTTAATGATAAATCATGCCATTGAAATATTTTATCCTGTGTGAATACGAGTATCATGTACAGACACTGTTGAAAGTATTGTGCTGCTACATAATCAATATCTGGCATCATAATTACATAGCTACCTCTACCTTTGTAGTACAAGTGTCCCTGTTTCCTCACTTGTTTATTGTTTCAGATAGTATTACTCGTAAATACAAAATATATGGGTTAAAACGTGGGTAGTCAAATCTTTGTCTTTGGTGGGTTTTTATTTTGTAGAGTTTTGGTTTGTTTCCAAAATGTTAATGTTTTTTATGTAACTGAACTCCCTCAAAATAAATTTTATCAAATTACGTGTATTTTTCTGGTTTTGAAAATTGTTTAAAGTTGTTTTGACCAAAACGTTAAAATATTATCAGGACACTTTATACAATAATAAGGCTTTTGACAAAAAAAAAATCGCTTTACATTAACGTCTCATTGATTTCAGTTTAAGAATCGACGAATTCGTTTAAGCACCCTATGTAAATATTCAGTCTACTTTATATTTTTTAAATACAGTGCTTATTTTTATGTTAGGACTTTTTAAAATTAATTAATTTATAATTGTTAAGTTATATAGGTTGAGTGGTGTTGGGGTCCCTGATTAGGAAACTTTCGGTACTAATAGGCTACATCATCTTTTGGTGTCCGGCCAATTATCGTATTTACGCGTATGTATGTAAGCCGCAGCTACATTTATTTACGACTTGAAATGAAAAAAAATAAATATACCTTAATTTAAGCTGCACATTATATATACTCATTCTATTACTTTTGAAGAAGGAGTGTTTCAGCTACTGGAAAATGCGTTTACATGTACAACTAATCCTATTGCGTGCAAAAACACTCACATGGTTCAACTGGTGACTTAACANGTTTTCTCCTTAGAAATAGAACGTGATATAGGGAGAGTAAAAGAGACTGGAGACCAAAAATTGTGTGAAAGAACGCATTGAAACAAACTCTAAAACATATTGGTCACTCTTGAAGCAGTTGATTTTGAATCTTGCTAATCTGTTGCTAAAAAAGTGAAAGAATACTTAAAAGTCAAACTAAATTAAATTAAATCCATTGCTTGGCTGTTTTCTAGATTCGTGATAGCTTCAAGATCCAGACCTANTGTTTACATGAAACGGTGCGTTACTCAGTTTGAATTGTCTACAGTTCCCAAATTGTTTTTTTTTTTCAAATGGTGGGAAGCATGCATCATTGCTTGGCTAAGCATAAACTTTCAGATATGTTAAAAACTCTTAACAGAACGATATATAATGATACAGACAATATGTGTGATAGTGAGTCAGTGCCATTTAGTCCAGCAGCAGTATCTGCCTTGGAGAGAGTCACAATTGTCGATGGCATGGCACAATTACATACAATTACCAAGCCACATTGTGTGAAGACTTGCCATGAATAAGGGCTTCATTTCAGCAAGTTCATGAGTGATAAGTACAAGAGTTACACAGAAGTTAACATCGTATTTAACTCCTACAAAGAAGGGTCGTTGAAAACTGCTATTAGAGACCACTGACAAAAAAAACATACTCGCAGGATCCAGTACAAGAGACTGACAGCAACAAACATCAGCAAAACTTCAATGACAAAGTTGTTGTCTCATGAAATAACAAAAGACAAATTGGCAATCATTCTTGCAGAGCATTTCTTTAATTATAGTACTGAGCACAAGAAGAACTTTGTTGTTAGTTAACGGTCAAATACAGCAATTACTCACAAAACTTTCCCAACGCTAAAAACTACTCAAGAGGAACCAGACACATACTGTATATACTTCTGCATGCCGCTTATGTGGCTCAAAATGTAATAATAGCATTACGTTTCTATTCTTGCGATTCTGACATCATGATTCTGGCTCCTAGGAGATACCCTCTTCTTCCACCAGACACAGGAATTTTCCTTGGGCATGGGATGAGGCGATATGTATGTCTAGATCAACATTACGATGCCCTTGGGCCTTTAAAAACCTCCGCATTGCCAGGACTGCATTCATTGTCAGGATATGGCACTACCAGATCCTTTGCAAATACAGGTACAATTACTTAGTGGAGAGCATTCGAATCCACCAGAGATGATGTTTTTTAGTCCTTGGCTAATCTTGGAACAACACAAAATATTTCAGATAAAACGATGGCAATCGTAGAAAAATGTGTTTGCCAAGTATGTGTGCCAAAAACTGTGACAGTGGGTATTTGTGGGGTAAGGTGGTGGCTATTCACCAAAATGCAGCGTTATGATGAGCATTTACCACCAACGAGAGAAGTACTTCAACCAACAAATCAAGAGTTAACCTGTAGGCAATGACCTGGCAGCAGGACTTGAAGCAATATCCTGTGTTACCACCGCCTATAGATCATGGCTGGAAAAAAGTGGAGGATCACTTTGAGCCCATCCTATGCACATAAACTTGTGCTCCATTATCCATCTTAGACCTGACTCGGTATGGATGTAAGCTAATGAGATGTACCCTGGACTGTAGTTGTGCGAAGAACAAAATGGAGTGCTCATACCTTTTTCCGATTGCATTAAAGCGGTAAAACGTTTATGTTCACAAGCTTCAGCTCCAGTACTGTACTGGCGTTATTCTACAATACTTACATTTGGTATTAGTTCCATTAAAAATAAGTAACGCCCTGGCCCCTCAATATTATAAAGTGGTTGGTTTCCCCAATATATTGAGTACCCCTTATATGATTGGAAGAATTTTAACAAAAGCGACACCCCCGCATCAAGATACATCGAATGACACCAAAACCAAGTTTTTACAATGCATACAACGGGTTGTAGACTGGTCTGTATAAAACCGTCGCAAAAACAAGTACGAGTAAAAAGGGGTGGTTTTCTCCCAATAAGTTGAGAACCCCTTATCTGATTGGAATGAGTTTATCAAAAGCGACACCTCTGCCACAAAATACATCGAATAACACCAAAACCAAGTCCCTACGATGCGTAGAACGGGCTGTAGACTGGTCTGTATAAAACTTCACAAGATAAACAAGAACAAGACAAGAATCCACCTCAAGCCCTATGCTTTATCTCGATTTCCCGTTAGCAGATTTTAATCAATTTGGTATACATGTCATCTATATACCAATCATACATAGTACACAAAATTTGGTTAAAAATATTTAATTACAGCGGAATTATTAATGCTTAAAGTTTTNCGTTTGACATGGGACAGCGACATCAAACTCTAAACCTAATTCAATGTTTGCAATTAGGAAACTGTTTTGCTTTTGCAACACCATTTTAATTTGGAAAAGGGATTGTATAGTACGTTTAGGAANCTTCGAATATAGAGTTTAGTTTCTTTAACAATAAATACTATATACTGGGTGTTTCAGAAAAGGTGGGCATGCATTTAAGGGTGTATTCCATAGATGAAAACAAACTCATTTTGTGTATTGAGATTTTTCATTTGATCCCTAGTTTTCAAGCTACGCGCTTATAATCTGGACATATCAGTGATAAACTGGATTTTATCTTTATTATCAGGCAGAACTCAAAGAGTAACAGTAACAGGTTGCATGTCTGATGCGGCTGCCGTAGTGCCCCAGGGATGTGTGCTTTGTCCATTGTTGTTCTTATTATACATAAATGATATATCTTCGCGAGTTCAGGTTACGGTTAGGCTTTTTGCTGACGGTACAGTTCTTTATCGAGCAGTCAGCAGTGAAGATAATTCTAAAGCATTACAAGACACACTTAACCTCGTACAGGATTGGTGTGACACATGGCAGCTTACACTTAATTCAAAAAAGTATTCGGTAATGCAGATGTCGAGATCTCATTAAAGGGTATTCAGTAGCTATACTCTTCGTGGAGAAACTTTAAAAGTAGTGAAAGAATACAAATACTTGGACGTTATTGTTAGTGATGACCTTTCGTGAAATTCTCATATAAGTTATATCGTGAGTAAGGCGCTATGTACACTTCGGTTTCTTCAGAGAATCATCATCCGATATCCATAACATGTTAAGCAAATTGCGTACAATACATTAGTACTCCCTATTAGCATTGAGTATATACTCAATGCTATTAGCCAATAATGTAGTAGCGTTTGGGACCCCTCTGAAGTAGGGTTACAATATCATGTTCAGTCAGTACAACGAAGGGCAGCTAGATTAGTTTTGGGCCAATGGGATAGGATGGATAGTGTAACCGAGATGTTAGAGCAGCTACTGTAGGTTGGGAACCTTTCAATGTATATCGTCGATCGTGTAGAATTAGGAGATTAGAACAGTTAACCAGTTCTCATTCTTAGGTACATATGGGTGAGGTTATACAATCTGCAACTTACATAGCTAGGCGCGACCGTGTACATAAAATAAAGGAAATCAAATGCAANACTAACGCGTACTTTTGGTCCTCTTTTCCTAGAACGATTCGAGATTGGAATCGCGTAAACATGGATTCGTAACATATCGTTCTATCGTACCCCCTGCCATATACCATTACGGTGATTGCGGGGTAAGATGTAGATATCATTGATTGGGTCACAATCATTGACATAAAAAGTTTATATCACGTGAATAATGTTGATACGCTACAATTGAATTAAAAATGTTATGCTGAATTGGTGTAACGTTACGTTGCGAGGTTGTCAATCTGTGGGTTAGGGTTCAATTCCCACTGATTCTATTCTCCCTTTTTTTAATTAAAGAAACGTGTGTATTTTAGGGCCATAGTAGGAAGCAAAGTAAGGGCCGATTAAAACGTCATTTGAAAACGATAAACACGACATCAACACATTGTAGCAATTAGCAAACAGAATGCTTATAAAGACGTGTATTTCAATTTCAAATGACTTTTTAAGCGGCCCTAATTTTGCTTCACACTATGGCCACAAAATACACACGTTTCTATAATATAAAAGGAGAGAAAATAATCAGTGGAAATTGAACCCTTAACCCACAGATTGACAGATTGTATCGCCTCAACATTATTCACGTAATTTCACTTTTTGTGCCGAATCTTATGTCAGAATCTATGACGTCGTACTTTACTTTTCATAGCATCGATTTACTTGTAAACTAGAGGTTAAATAAAAAACACGCATTTGTTTTCATACATAGAGTACACCTTCCAAAACATGCCTACCTTTTTTTAAACACCCTACATTTTAGTCAGTCTGGCAACACTGTTTCGTTTTGGCACCACCATTTTGACCTTGAAAGAGTACTGAAAAAAAAAGAGTTCAGACCTTTTTGAATTCAACGTCACTGAAAAAGCTCAAGAAAAATTTTTCGTTACTCTAGGCTCAAGTTTTAATCAATGTTTTACCATTTTTGAGGTATAAGTAAAAAAATCACTTTTTCAAACTTATTGCATTGACACTGATTCTACTTAACGCTGGTAACGTTATTTTGATTTTGAGGGTATACCGTGATACACTATCTAGCCATTCGTCACCGGACACCCCTCAAAAATTGCTTGGGATCGTCTGTACACGTGATACAACCTATAACCCTTTCAGACCCTGTACGCACAATTGTGCGGGTAGCGTATAAATGAATTTGGCGAGGCGTGAGTGTTTCCGGAGCCTATAAGTATGTAACCTGTGCAACTATAAATAGATGTAAAGTAAGCAGTGTTGACAAACTCAACTACGTCTTGTCTGAAAGGGATAAAAGGCGGTGCCGATTGAGAAACACTCATATCAGCTTCAGAAGTCAATATGGACAGACGACGCGATCTTAGTGAGGTGGAAAGAGGGATGATCATTGGAACCCACAGGTTTGGGCATTNGACCCGTGAGATTTCCAACAAATTTCAGATACCCCGGTCGACAGTGAGTGATGTTATCGTGAAGTGGAAGCGAGAGGAGATCATGACATGCCGACCCAGACCCATT
>KZ876649.1:8621-18810 GCA_003456935.1 Machilis hrabei
CGAAAATTCGGACAGTCCGATTAACGGATAGTGTTTCGGACTGTCCGAATTATCGAACAGTCCGACACTATTCGGATAGTTCGGATTTTGGATCCGCTGTTCGGATAGTATCGGACTATCCGGATCTTCAAATATCCGGACACTTAGGTGCTCTAGTTCAAAGCCATGCTAGTGATGTTATGATGCACTTTGGACATGATAACTATCATGTTTGCTGGCTTGCTGTCTGCATAAAAATTCTGCAAACATCTAATGACGTGTTTTTCTCAGTAAGAAGCTGATATTTATGTAGTTCAGTGTACATTTTATACTGTTTTGAATACAATTCTTAGAAATTGTTTTATGTTCTGGACTCATTGTGCTACATTTGTGGTTCGGTAACATTTAAAAATTGCATACATGGTTTTACTCCACTCCTTAGGAAGTGTTATGAGCTTTACTCTGGATACAAAATTAGTAACCAATATAAAATTGGGCCCCTTAATTTTGTTGTGTCACTTATGTTAGACTCCTCACGTATTGGCCAAAGCGTTCTCAGCATATGAATTTTGCTGTTCCAATTATTTGACGGAAACCAAAAAACCACTCTACAGATTGTTACAAACATTTCAGGCATCAGTTCTAAATCCAAGCACACTGTGACACATCCTAGTTTACCATCTGCCATGAGGCCTGTACCTCATAGTGAAGAATTGCCTGTGCCAAAGCCTCCAGCAAATGTCATACTTAGCAACGATAAACAAAAGAAGAGCTTGTAAAGAATGGTGATGATGTAAGGCTTTATCCAAACTCTGAAACTTCTGGCCCATCTTGTGAACCACTTTAACTTACTCAAGGAGATTTCAAGTGATTTGAACTAGCAGGTACAAATTTGAATAGGGTATAATATGAATGTTATATTTTTTTTCTAAAATTTCAAGTAATACTTTCTATGCATACATTATTTTCTTCCTCGGACCATTTGGTTTTTTAAATCAGGACTAGAATCTATGAGTTGGATATTTAGAGAAAATGACATTGACATCCATGCATTTGTAGAAAGAACAAGTTTTTTGTAACAGAGGCCACGTTCTTTATACTGACTCCTGCTTCTTGTTAATGACTTCTGAAGGATTAATATTTGTTGTCCATGAGCCACAATAGTTGCTTTTTTATGTTCATATATTTGTTTTTCATTTATCCAGTCATTAATTATTATAATGGAAGAAAATAAATTGAGTTCTTGGAAACAACATTTTTTATTCCTGTTTAACCTGCCAATGTGTTACTTGTTAGTTTTGGAAATCCTTTTTTTTTTACTTTGCACGTCACTAGATTGAAATAAACGCGAGAGTAAGGTATTTCTTTTGCAGTGCTTGGTGGAAATGCTAAGATTTGTGCACGTCGCTTGCCATTACAAATGTGACCTCTGTTACACAATTGAAACAACATGGACCTGCCATTACATTTCTGTGACCTCTGTTACGGAATGGAGGAATTGCTATAAGAAATTATTAATATTTGGGAAAATCTGTTTATTTAGCTTATCTCAGTAAAAAATATAATATTAAGAAACATATATGCTTTTAAGAAATTCACTATCTCTTTATTTGAACAGGTGTACATAGCCAGAGAAACTATTTTTTTTTTTGCCGTAGTACCATAAATGTAGAGTTCTGGTACACAAATGTGTGAAAAAAATTACATTTGTAGGCTGTAGCATATGCATGCAAGTACAGAGTAGAACATCATAGTAAGTAACTTAAAAATATACAACTATGTTTCTGAGATTACAATTTCCAATAGTACTACTTTACCCTAAACACACTATCATATCAAGCAAACTTGATGATTAACTATTTAATTAGTTCTACTGGTATCTCCTGGATCATTGCAAGTTTGTATAAACCAATGCAGAGGTTTTGACAGAATTATATGAGGAGATCTGTCAAATGTTGTGGTTATAANAATAGTTATAACACTTTAAATANAAAACGAAAGAAAATATAGAAGTGTAGCCATACAAATGACTTTACTGAACTCAACAACCGTACTCAATATAGCTATGAACAAAAATGCACAAACTGTTGGTGTAATTAGCCTTATAAATTCTTGTTCTGCTTTCTGGTTTTTGAAAGTGACTACCTTTTCTCTTCTAAATTTTCAATTACAACCTCTGCAAATATAAGCCTTCGCTTAGCTGCAGTTGTTAATTTTTTCCCTTTTGCTATTCTGTATGCTTTTTGTGTTTGGGGATGGGCTTAACTTGACTTTCGACCTCTGCAACCTTTTTTTGTACTTATAAAACATGCTTTTGTATTTCTTGAGCTCTGACCGTGTCGATTTAAGTTCATTCAAAATCTTATCGTTACAGCATTTGTTCCTCTTCTTGCTGATTTTCTCAGCTGATTCCAAAGTATTTACTTTGCATGGATTTATATTTGGTCCACTTTTTCCAATGTTGCTACCTGAAGCGCCACTTCTTCTATCCGAACTACTGTTTTACTCCCGTTCTCTGGTGGTGTATTATGTTTTACAATATCTTCTCCTTTTTTAAGGATACTTTTTTTTAATATGTACCAGTTCATTCTTTCTCTTACTAGTTTTCTTTTTTTCTTAATTCTCTATTAGTCATGTTGGACCTAGTCTTCCATTTGCCCTCCATCTTTCGTTTCGCCTTATATTCTCTGTCATAATTTCTTTTCTTTTCTTTGCCTTTCTCTGTCTTTTTTCTCCTTCCCTCCATAGCCTTTTCATTCGTCACTGTTCGCTTTTTCTTTTTTGAATTGGACTTGTGGTTTTCCCTTTATGTGTTCTTCACACCTCGTCTTCCTTTTCCTTAAATTTTGTTCAGTGGAAAGTTTCTCCGCTTGAAGTTCACTCTACTCTGAGACCGTTTCATCATCTTCATGATTTTCCTTGTGCAACTTTAAAAACGATGTCTTCTTTTCATGGTACCTTATCTTCATTCTTTCAAGTTTGTATTTGTTTTTCTTTTCATCTCCAGTCATATGCTTGTTCTTTCTGGCATTTTAATTTCTCCTTCAAAGAATTAAATTTCATCTGAAACAGAGAAAGGAATATAATTACAAGTGCAGTTGGTAATTTAAGGGTCAGCAAGTGGCACACCAGAATGATCCGTAAAACGAGCAAATAGAGTACTTTCTCCTGATTGAATACAGCAAACAAATTAATTTCTTTATTGTTCGGGATTCAAAAAGGTAAATTCAATACATTTACTGTTATAGCATCACATTTAGAAATATGTCTAATGTGCAAAGTAATCTATCTGCTAATTGGGAAAATAATGTTTCTGTGGAAAGAGATCAGCCGACTTTTACGGACGTGACGGGGATTTAAAGGCGAAAGAATTTCCCTGATTTTTATCTTTGAAGGGGGCTGAACACACATTTTATAATAATATTTGATCCAGAATTATGGTCGATTTGCTTAAAACCACTCAACGATGGTATTACCAATGGTGAAGAAAGCAAATAAATACGGTGATCACAATCTTTAAGTGCCGGTCGGATGCCGCGTAATTGAGATCAACTGATTGGTATAGAGGCGGTCACGAGAATTAACTAAAACTGTATTGTAACTAATGTCCTAATTACAGTACAACTCTTGTCAGAAGGGTTGACAACACGCAATTACATCGATACTTAAAATATAATTATAAACAATTGCCTCAAAATACTAAACAACGAGAAAAACGACCAAATATATACGGCGGACACAGCATTTTAGCGCCGGTCGGATGCTGTGTAACCGAGATCTGCTGATTTTTAACGGTGATCACGAGAATTGACTGAAACTGTACAGTAACGAAGATGATTTGTGTCAGATGGCATCATAAACACGCAATTACATCGATGCCTTGCTTACAGTTAAAGAGCTGACTAAAATACTTAACACCGGTATAAGGGGAAAGACAAAATGCGCAAGTATATACTGCGGTCTAATTACATAAACGGCGGTCACGAGACCACTGTTAACAAAAACCATGAATTAGTGACCGTCGATACGTGGACCGCCGTTAAATATTCAGGCGGTCTTCGTGACGGGCAGTAAAATGGCGGGAAAAACTCAGTGAGTACTTTATTTGTAAATGCTGTAACACACACTTCATACAATATTCAGTTTAATTACCCACATTTCACTTTATAAAGAGAAGCGTCAGCTGAACCGTTGTTACACAAAACAATAAAGTAAATTTGAACATAAATGTGCTCTTACCTTAAATATTATCCCAGTGCTGGCGGACAAGAAACAGCGTGCATGTTTACTGCTGCCAACGCGCGAACTGAGAGGTTCCCCACATATCCACTGGAGGCGCTGTTATCCCGCTGCATTCAAAAACAAGGAGAGTGACCGCCTTTATTTGAAAACCAGAAGACGCAACTTTGCGATATCACAGAGCCAAAAGCGTTCATCTTACCGAATTTTCAAACGCAAAAATATAATCTTTGCTTTTTCCTGATTAAAAAAATATAATTTCGTAATATTGTCGCAGATTTTGTGGAAATGGCATCTTGTTGAAGAGTGGTTCCTAGGGGTTGAGGTCACGCGACCGCCGTTAAATTTTTTTACTTGGCTCACTTTCCTTCAACTTTATACACATTTTACTTAAAAAATAAATAGAAAAGTTAGTGTAGGGCAACTTAATTTATAAATTGGTGCAAATGTAAAGGGAAAATAGTGTTAGGTTAATGCTGGAAGAGCCTGGGACTTAAATTGTACCTTATTGAAATTTTAACCGTAGCACAATTTCTAGGTTCCAGATTGAAAGGCTGGAATCTCCTCCATAAAGAAACAAAAGTATGTAATTTTAGATATAAGAATTACTTTTACCTTGAAAATTGATTTGTTTTTGCAATGATGTTTTTCTGTTATGGGAGCACTTACTTACAAGTACAAAACACGCAATTGGCTATTCTTCAAAAGTTGGCTTTTAAGCTGTGCTTCTCCACAATGGAAATAAGTTTCCATCAGTGCTACTAGCTCATGCTGGTGATATGAAAGACACATATGTGAGCACGAAACTGCTACTGGAAAAAATCAAGTATGAAGAATACAAATGGAGTATCTGTGGTGACTTGTAAGTCACTGCTTTTTGTATGGACTACAACTTCATCTCACGAGGTATCTGTTTTCTTTGCGAGTGGGACAGCAGAAACCGGAGAAATCATTACACATAGAAACAATGGCCAAGGCAAACATCAGTAGTCCCAGGAAAGAAGAATGTTGTCATTACAGCACTTGTTGATCGGGAAAACTTGATCTACATTAACTCCATATAATGCTTGGTGTTATAAAGAACACTGTTAAAGAAAAAATCGAAGTCGACTTGGATTTACATACTTAAGAATACATTCCTGAGAATCAGTGATGCAAGGATCAAAGAGGGGTTCTTTTTAAGACCTCAAATAAGACAACTGGTTATAGATAACAACTTCAATGGTCATTTGAACCAGGCTGAAAAGTGACATGGGAGTCTTTTAAGGGTATTTGCTGGAACTTATTGGGGAACCATTGGGCAAACAACTACAAAGAAACAATGGATGATCCGTTAAATTCGTAGTGTCATGGGATGTAACATGTCATTCTTGCATATGCACCTAGATTCCTTACAGCAAACCTTGGATCAGTCAGTTATAATCAAGATGAATGGTTCCATTAAGACATTGCCAGAATGGAAAAGTGGCACCATGGCAAGTGGATGCCAAATATGCTTGCTGACTTATGTTGGTGTCTCAAGAGGGATGTTCCCGAGTCAAAATACAGCAAAAAATCGTAATTCTAACTTTTAGGTAAGGTTGTCCTTTATTATGTATGTGTTTTAGATAAACCTAATACTGTAAACTGAAATTGGGTATCACTCAAAATCGTTACATGATAGAGAAAAACTATTAGATTCACATATTTCTACTTTTGGGACAAAACGTAACAAAAATGTTGTTACTCAGTGTTATTTGTTAAATATTGCACTGGAACCAGTACCTGTTAAACTTTACTCAAATTTATGTTCATGTAATTCACTGAAAACTTGAAGTGAATTGAACTAATTAACCAAAAAATCTTTTGAAACTTTACTCTGAAGGAACTGTTTGATTAAGATCTTTTTTGCAAACCCTCCAGCTTCATATATTTACATTAGAGTACCCAAAAATTGCATTAAATTTGGCACTACATCCATATAATTATGAACGTCATCAATTCTTGGTCATTACTTTTGGACAGAATACAAGTTTGAAATTTTTGGAAACACCTTTTTAAAGGTAATTTATTTTATTTAGGCCCCAAACATAATTAGAAAAATTATATCAAATAAATTTGCAACACATACACACTGCACAAGTTTAGTAACCCAACAATCAGGATGTTGTTACTAATACAAAGAGAGAAGAAACAGAATTTAGTTTTGAGGTAATATTGATAAAGTTTTAGGGATTATATGTTAATCATGGAAATTCTGTAACAGTGATATTTTAGTTGTTATTTATATTTTCAGTTATATATTGAAACTACATATTTTACAATTTTACATGGAAATGTGACAACACTGTTATAATGGAATTCTGGTTTCATTTAATACTTTTTAATTTCAATTATGAGTTCCTTTGTTATTCTTTTATGTTTAATACTTTGCTCTATGATTTTTTACTTAGATTTTCACCCAATCAAGCACTGTACACTGTGCTTTTTTCTCTGTTGGAAACAACAATTCATAAATAAGATTCCTTAAAACAACAACCATTTTTCACATTGTAACTGATAATTTACAGGACTCCTTTTTTTGGCCAGCAAATAAAAACTTCAAATGTGAGTACAATTTGTCTGTTTAAACCAATATCACCACATTTTACTAACTTGGATCACTTGTTATTTTAACTAAACTAATTTTAAAAATTCTGTTTTTGCCACAGCTTAAGTCAATGGATAATACCAGAAAACATTTAGAAGTTATATTAATTATCTTATGTTTTCATACGTAAAATGTTATATTTCGATTTTATTAGAATCATATGTGGATCATAATTCAAGGAAAATTATATCTTCTTAGTTAATTTGATAGTAAAAGACAACTTACGTTGTTCCTTGTGGCATTTTAGTGGTCTTTTTAGTGTGGAAATAATTATTATTTTCACAATTGTTACCTTGTTCCTTTTGTAACATAAAGAACAAAGTAAATTGTATTTTATTATCAAATTTACATGGAAGCCTGTTCCAGTTTCTTACATAATTTAAACTATATCTTCTTATTTTTTAATCTTTGTTACTCTGAGTTTTTATTTCAGTGGTTTTAAGATATTTCAAAGTAGAACACTTTTACATCCTCAGTCCACATTTTAATTGAGAGTTAGAAAGAAATGTTTAAAATGTAGATTTTTTAGGTTTCAAGGAAATAAAACTTATTTATATATTGTTTGCTCCAACACGCTAAATGGACAGTACAGAATAAAAATATAAGTGAAAAGAAAAGCCTATTAAGAAAAGGTAAAGTGGTGCACAAAAATCAAAACTTTAACAGCACATAAACAACATAAAATATAACCATAAATAAAACATGTCAAAATAATTCTGAAAAGCATGTTGTTGAAAAATTGAAGAAAATTGTAAAAAAAACTTAAATTTCACTGTTACAGTGTTGCAATATTAAAAAAATCCATAAACGTTTTCGAAAACTCCCACAAAAGTTAATTAAAAAACGATATCAAACACGTCCACGTTGAAGAATGAAAATTAATTGTTAAATCATTAGAAAGCTTGGAAAGGACTACATTCATAATTTGTACCAGCACAGCACCTATTCCTAATCCATGAAACGAAGAAAAAGCTGAAAAGTACCTCAAATATAAATTAAAACGGAACAGCATTTAACTACAGTAGAAGCACCTTAAAACCAAATAATTTCACCTCAGTAGTTGCAATTACCTAAAATATTTTACTGTGTCTATCATTTGGGAATTGATTTTACTCAAACACTTTGTTCAGTTGAATCATTCAATATTTTTGTTCATATAATTTATAGGTTCATGTTACTATCTATAGGCCTTTACTAAAAACCCAAAAACATGGCAAATAGAACCTTTGGAAACAAAAAATCTTCTTATAAAACTCTCAGGTTTAGTGCAGCATATATTGTTAAAATATTCGGACTTACAATGCAAAGTTTTCAGTGGTTAATCGCCAAAATGTTTNAAATGTATCGAATCTGATAGATCTCAACACGCTGATTTCAATGGCGATACTCAAAATCCCAAATGGTGGGCCTAAGTAGAGAAAAGTGCACTAAAAACGTTGGCACGTGAGTATAGATACCTTAAGAAATACAAATGTAATCGAGTGTCCGTGATAGCGAAATGGTTATCACGCTCGGCTTCGAAGTTGGGAGGTCGTGAGTTCAAATCCCGGTCACGGTAGCTCCTTTTTTCAGAAGATGATTTTTTTTTCTCTTTACTATTATTATGATACAATTCAACGGGTACAGTTGAATTAACCAGTTTTTTACACAACATTATGATACCGAACAAACCACTTGCGATTGCAACCAACTTTGCTATTTTTTTAATAACTTAAAATNACTTTATCGAAATAGCAAAAAACTAGTTAATTCAACTGTACCCNTTGAATTGCATCATAATAATAGTAAAGAAAAACACATCATCTTATGAAAAAAAGCAGCTTCCGTGACCGGGATTTGAACTCACGACCTCCAAATTCGAAGCCGAGCGGGATAACCATTTCGCTATCACGGACACTCGATTACTCCTGTATTTCTAAAGATATCTATACTCACGTGCCTACCTTTTTAGTATATTTTTCTCTACTTAGGCCCACCATTTGGGATTTTGAGTATCGCCATTGAAATCAGCGTGTTGAGATGTATCAGATTCGATACATTTGAAACATTTTGGCGATTAACCACTGAAAACTTTGTATTGTTAGAAAAATGCTCAATCACATACAAAATTTAAAGTTAAACTTCTTTTTCTAACACAATCTCCATATGATACTGATAAAATTGATATATTTCATTTTTTTTCTATAGCTAACTACTGTAGTTAAGCAAGACAGAATGACCACAAAATATTTTGTGGCATTTCCGTAGCCTTTTTAGTGTGGGAAAATTATTTTTACAAAATTAACTGATTCGAAAATAAGAGATTATCTAAATTGGTAAGAGATGAACAAGTTGAATTGGCAACAGAACTTGTATGTAAATGTTAATGTTTTATTTGTTAGTTAAAAAAAGAACCTGTCTTGAATTACTGTAGTTTATTTTATTTAGGTATTTTGCAGCTCCTGCTTCTGTTACACCTTCTTTACTTAGCATTTAAATTATTTTCACTTAGATTTCTAGCAGACCCATATCCCAATTCTTCCTAAACTGTCCCTTTAGTAATGTTAAAGTAACTTAGCAAGAAAGTTTTATTTTCTTAAAATTAGCAAATAACAGCTCAGAGGTAATTATAGTAGATAGGCTATGAACAAAAATCTAGTCTAAAGTATACAACATCCAGGAAAATATTAAAACAAAGGTTAATCACTCTTTACCGTATGATGATCATGTTGCTAAAGACAACTAAATGAATGCAGTTCAAGAAAGGTGTAAATAAATTTGTATATGTGTAATATACAAGGACATTCCATTAAGTAAATGTATTCTCAGAAGCACGGAAATGGTATTCGTTGGCTATTTGCTAGTTTTACAGTGAACCGGGAGTCCAAAGTCGGGACACTCAATACCCTGCATTGTACTTTTTGTCTGTGAGCAGACGGGAGGGTAATGAACCTTTCTTTAGGGCATCTGAGAGTATTGTAGTAAAGGAGCCATAATACTTTCCTTATAAAAAACATAGCATAAATAATCCCTTAATACTCAGCTTTCACACAAAGAGCTGACTGGCAATCGAAACCAGAAATATCCTCACATTTTTTTTTAATTTTTAATGAGTGTTTTATAAACAATTTGAACATTTTAAATTATAATGAATTTGCAATATTTCAACAGTGTCAGCCATGTCAGTTAAGTGTTCGCTACAGCTAGACCAAAAATCATGCTCCAGGAAAACAAATCGCATAATATCTGGCTAATGTTGAACAAGCTTCGTAACTTCTATTCCTCTTTTCCTTGGAAAGAGTACTGTTTCTCATCTAACAGCCCACACATCATAGCCCAATCAGTTACGGATGTAATCCTTCT
>KZ876650.1:9938-20332 GCA_003456935.1 Machilis hrabei
TTTTTTCTTCAATTGTTTTAATTCCACTTGTATTGCATCCCGTTTCTCTTCGATTGCTCACATTAATCCTCCGACTCTTGAAGTTGCAGATCCAACTTCCGCTTTTTTTTCGTTTTCTACACATCCAGGTATTCTGTATTCTGCACACCTCTCGCATCTTATACAATTCTAATCCCTCGTGCATCTTGTATCTCATCGTGAGCGTGATGCAGGGCAACGACTGTTTTTTCATGCATATTTTCAACACTTCCGCGAGTTTCCCTGGGAGAGTACAAGGCAATCTTTATTCCTTTCCAAAGGTGCTTATAATTTTTGTTTTCTGTGAGAAAGCTACCTTAGACACAGTCTTATTACTTGACCAAAATATTTCTTGTTTGAGGTCACAGAANCTACCTTAGACACAGTCTTATTACTTGACCAAAATATTTCTTGTTTGAGGTCACAGAAAGCTACCTTAGACACAGTCTTATTACTTGACCAAAATATTTCTTGTTTGAGGTCACAGAAATGTCTTCACATTTTCAGCAAGCACATCATTTATAGCATTTGTATTGTGAAGATCCTCTACAAGAAAAGACAATATCTTCTTACCAAGTAGAGGCACTCCTGACTCTCTTGTGGAATGGTCAATTCCACCACAACACAACTCAGATACAGGGTAAGGCCATCTATTATATTTTCAGTTTATTTTTTCTTTGTAAAACAAGAATTCCAAAACGCTTTAACACTTTCACTGCCGATCATGTTAGCCGCTAGGATACTACCAGGACCTCAATGGTAGTTTTTGGGGGTTTTGTACTACCTGGTTCACATGCAAACAATTTTATAGCATTTCACAACTTTTTTTCGTCCTTGCTATAACGCTTGCCATTAGTAACTAATATGTGATGCCACTTGACGTGTATTGATGTCATAGTTTAAACCCTATAATAACTTCTATAATACAGTGGCCCGTTTATAAAGCAAAAGGTATGCCAACCCCTTTCAGCCTACAACATTTTCTGAATGGAATGTATATACTAAAAGATTAACTTACAAAAGGTAAAAACAAAAGTTTTACCAGACTGCACTAGCCATACATGGTCTCTCACAACCTGGAAAAATTAAATTAATTACTAACGTAATAACCGAGAAAAATTGTAATGGTTTTTGAACAAGTCTGAAATAAATTTCAATTTCCCTGATGTCCTTAATTTTTCCCCGACTTTCCAGATTGTAGGAACCCTGTAATGGTAATATCCCAGGTAACCAGCCACGCAATTACAAATCAGGCACCAATGTTTTCTCAGCCAAGATTAAATGGTGGTAATGATGTTTGTGGGCCTCCTGGGCAATATTCATACCCTCCACCGCTAGCTACATCAGCTACTAACCCTAATTCATCCAAGTTAAATGGTTAGGAGGAGCAGAGGAAAACCCATTGTTCTTTTCCTCCTGGTTTTTGCGACATATACGCTACTCACCACGAGGGTTCGAAATACATTTTAACTGTACCNTGTAATGGTGTGATGTTCAGTGAAGATAAAGGCATACCACAATTACATTTTCAGTTAAACGGTTATGACCAAGTGGCACTTGAAAGCAAGTATAAGTGCAGTTAGTGAAATTTTATGGATAAGAATGGGTCGCCCAGAAATACAGTTGGTTTACAGCGAATGCAAAGTAGGATATGTGTTAGCTAACACATCCACCACTATTTTAGGGTATACATATGTTTTTTGTATCTCTATGTCATAAGCAGAAGGAGGCCAAGTGTCAATTCTTTAAGAGTAAGACCTACTATAGAACTTTGGTGTGCTCCCTGACACAGCCAAAGCCAAGGTGACTTTAGCAGAGGATATTACGTTGCAAGGTAAGTTTAATATGTCTAATTGTGTTCGGGNCAGTGAGATATGTGTAATTATAACATGATTAGTAGGTATAGGGATAGGGAATGGCATGTTATTATATTTGGGGATTTTGAAGTATTTGTGGGTCTTTCTTCAAGCAGATCTGGCTATAATAAGTCGTCATAAGCATGTTCCTCTATTTTGCCACTAATGTTGTAGTGATCGGGTACTNAGAAGAATTGTTTTNATTGCGACGAGATTCGAACGGTGCGGTCTCAGGTGAATGGGCGATTTAGAACATGTCTATCTTGGGAATTCAAGACTTGTATTACTTTGTATTGTTTCATTATTTAATTTGCTACTTATTTTGTGCTATTAGTGTGATATTTGTCATACGTAATTGCATTTATCAGCGATTTGAACGAGCGCTATTTACTGGATGTATAGAACCAGCTGTTTAGAAGTTTCAGCGAAGGAGTGACTCGACGCTGCAGCCAGTCAAAGAGCAGCATTTGGAAGGGGTGTGAGAACACAGAGAAAAATAGAGAGTCAACGAAAGGGCAAGAGATGGTAAACACGATCTGCGAACGGTGGCACAAAAAAATGGAACACTGACAAAAAAATACTGGTTTTAAAGCAAACATTAATGGACTTCCACGAGTAATTAGTAACGGCGGCATCCATTACGTAGTTTCCACCAGTTTTCGCACGAGTTTTTACAGTTTACTGTCTTTTGGCATCGATTGCAGCAGAATGCCCAAGGGTTAACGTAGGCCTACCATTGCATATTCATCGCAGCAATTAAATCCTCAACTCTCGCCAAATAATCGTTAAAAAGAATTTTAGCGACCAATCTTTGGACTTATTGACAGAGTAATTTGTTGCCTTTTCACCTTTTCTTAAAAATTTGAAATGCGGACTCTTCTTTGACAACGCGTGTGATTTTTGTGCAACGATATTTTAAGTGCTCATTTTAACTCCGAGAAAAGGAATCTGTGTTAATTGTTCAATAGTTTGCTGGAGATCGAATTTCAATAACCATGAATGGGCTTGATAAGTCCTAAATGGGTCTGATAAGTTATTCAATCTGCAAATTTTGATTTTGTAAGATGAATTGCCTAGGGTATTTTTTATGTGCGTTTCTGTGTGTCAAGTGAAGGTGTGGAGTATGTGCAGGTGGAGGATGAGTGTTCGAGTATGTAATTGTAATAAATGTTATGCTCTTCTTTAGACCTTTTGGCCATTACATGGAAATTTTACCTTGTTGTTTTTCTCTTTTAAAATACCTCTACAAAGGGTCATTCTTGTTTTCTGTTCGTCGTCAATTTATCATAAAGTATCATTCTTTTTTCTTTTGTTAAATTTATTCTATGGTGGGTTAGATTATTGCGAACTAGATTTGTTTTCTGTACCTCCCACAGAAACAGTTATTCAACATGGTCAGTGGGTTCACTACAAACCCCTGGCCTCGTTAACTGATAGTGGTCCTATAGAGTTTGTTTTTTCTGGTCGTGGTGATAGCTATATCGACTTGGCTCATAGTTTGTTATACGTCGTTACGTCTTCTACGATCGCGATCTGTGTTGTTTAGTGAATGTTGTGTTTTCGGACTAGGTAAATTGTTTCACCCGTGTGACATTGTTTCAGCCGAGTGGGTTGTTGATTTACAGGGGAAAGTACGCCTTGTGGCAAACTAGTTGTCAGGGTGACCGCTAGTAGCGTTGCAAATTTTGCATTCGCAGTACGTTTTGAGCTAGCCGAGGCCTTAGACAGCCAAGTCAGTCATAAACACTGGATAGACGTGGTTGTCCAGCTTCACTGACAACAGCGGTTATTATTTTTTTTCTTCTGCAATTTTTTTTTCTAAGTCTGTCTAAGTTTTTTTCTGGTGGCAACACGCTTGTTGCGAGTCAAGTGGGGCTATTACAGTTCGTATGTTTATCGATTTCTTGCCGCCTATCATTGTTTGTTTCCCCAGTCACCACGTCAGTTATAAAAGTTATTCTGTTTTATCTTTTCCTTTCTGGTTTGAACTTTGGATGATTAAGGCAGTAGATAGCTTGTGTATACTGGTTAGGGGTACACTCAGCACAAATAATGTCAGCCATTTAGCCATTATGGGATCCAGTGAAACCAAGTACCGTTGCACCTAATACCCGACTATTATTAAAAACATAAACTCATAAGTATAAATAAGTGTCTCATCGGTATCGCCGATGTTAGTATAATAGCGAGCCTTCTGATTGTACAATGTATGGNATAAAATCAACTTATCAACACAGAAGCTATGCGAATGACAGTAGCAAGACGCTGTAATGGTCGCTCCTATCTCTTGTCTAGTGGAACGTAATTCTGCCGAAGTCCACTGAATAGCAGCACCAAGTAAGAGAATATTCAGGTACCCGGTCTCACCCCACCACCCGGTCTTACCCCACTCTCCCCTATTTGATAATATAGACAGGAAAAGGACATTTTTCAAGGCAAATATTTAGATGAGGAGAAAGAACGTAAAGGTAAAGTTAGTGATTAATGATGTGTGTCTATTCTTGGAAGTTATCTACCTAATTACTACTGAATAAGCAGTTGATATGCATATTTTTAGAAGAAAACTATTTCCCACTTTTGTTCTATTATAAACATCTGGCCCACACAAGTTATGATAATAATGTTTTAGAATNAGGCATCAGCTTTCAAATGAATTTGATTTTGTCTCCTTCGTTTCTCTTTCTCTCTATCCTATTTTTCTTGGTTCCTCTTCCCTCTCTTATCCTACTCTCCCATCTTTCTCTGTTCCTGCATGTTCCCTCTCCTATCTGTAACTGTTCCTCTTTCACCTTATATTTGTCATTACTTTGCTTCTAGCACTTGTTTTGTGTACTTCATCTCCATCTTTTAAAATTCACACCTCCATCCCATCTAANTTTTTAAATATCCCTTTTTGCCACATTCATTCATTACCTTTTTTCTTTTTCCTCTACGGTACTTCATCTGGCACATACCTCATTGTCTGTTCTATACACTGCCTTTCCTCACACTATTCTTTGTTCTCCTTGGTNTTCCCCATCCACCTTTTCTTTCATTTTCCTACACATAAAGCAAGAACCAATGATTGTGCTTTTCCAGACAGTGTATTCATCAAGAGTACAGTTAAGCACCAGTAGCCCTAACAGCACGGGACATCCCATATGTGTCCCAATCTCCCATAAAGGGATATCCCACATATAATATCCCAAGGATGTCCCAGGGACATCCCATATATGTCCCAATCTCCCATAAAGGGATATCCCACATATAATATCCCAGGGACATCCCATATATGTCCCAATCTCCCGTAAAGGGATATCCCACATATAATATCCCAAGGATATCCCAGGGATGTCCTGAATCATAGTCCTCAGGATGTCCATGGGACATCCCATTTTGGGACGTTTGGCGGCCATCTGGATGTCCTGTGGATGACCTACGGACATCCCTGGGATATTGTGGGACATCCCATCTACTCATGCGGGATGTCCCAGGGACATGCCTGGGATGTCCCTGTGCTATTAGGGAGTATGTTCATATGTAATATTGTCCTGTTGTATGATAATACAAGGAGCATTTCTAAAGTTCTGAAAATAATTTATTTTACAAATCACATTTACATGCCTCCATTGTGCCTTATTACAGTGGTCCAGTCTTCCTTGTTGATGTGTTACTGAAGCATTTCCCACACATACGTTTCTTCCGTTTTGGTAACGAGTCAAAGTCTGTTGGGATCATTGTCAGGGCTATATCGTGGGTGGGGAAGCACTTGCAATTCATACTTTCCCAAAATGTCCAATACTGTATATTGAATCATGAGATGCTGCATTATCGTACAAAATCATACTCACAGTCTCTGTTTGTTGCGTATATATTATTTTCTGAAACTCTGAATTACTTATTTGACAATTACAGAACAAGACACACTAGTAAGCTCACTATTCCATTTGCACCGAACTGCCTCACATGTCAGGGCTTTCTCCATAAATTTTCCTAAAATATGGAATGCCTTACCACGAGATTTGAAGAGTATTGGATCCCAGACAAGCCTAACAATCACCTTAAGAATTTGCTGCTATCGCAACAAGAACATGTTACATAAAGCCTTATTATTATTATTTAAAACTGCCTTATACACTTAGGTGACAAAAGTCTTGGGATACGTACCTAATTTAGAGTGGGACCTCATCTAGCTCGGTGAAGAGCAGTAACTCGACATGGCATAGACTCGACAAGTCGGCGGAAGTCATCTGAAGATATTTGCAGCCATTCCGACTGGAGAGCCTCCCACAATTGCGTGGTTGTGTGAGGTGTACGATTCCTTGCGCGGATGGCCCTTTCAAGCATATCCCAAATGTGTTCAATGCNGTTCATATCGGGCAGTTGGGGAGGCCAAATCATTCGCTGGAATCGTCCTGAATAATCGTCAAACCATTCTCGAGCAATTCTGGCCCGATGACATGGCGCATTGTCCTCCTGGAAAATGCCATCATTGTCAGGGTATGTGAACTGCATGAAGGGTTGCAGATGGTCACCCAGTAGCTGGAAATAGCGATGGCCGGTCAGTGAGGTGTCTAAATTAACCAAAGGCCCTAAACCATGCCATGTAAATGCATACCATACCATTATGGAGCCCCCATCTGTCTGCACAGTCCCTTGTTGACACGTTGGGTTCATGGATTCGTGGGGTCTACGCCAGACTCTAACCATACCATCAGCCAGTATCAACTGGAATAAAGATTCATTAGACCACGTGACCTTTTTCCAGTCATCAACGATCCAATGGACGGGTTCACGGGCCCAGGCACGGCGTTGTTGCCGATGTCTCATTGTGAGTAATGGCACCCTGGTCGGTCATCTTCTGCCACATCCCATCGATACTAGATTTTGTCGTGCTGTTCGCATTGAAACATTTGTATCATGTACCTCATTCAATTCAGCTGTCATTTGACGTAGGATGATTTGTTTGTTAGCGGTTATCATCCTACCCAGACACCGTTGTTCCCGTTCATTGAGCAGGCATGACCATCCACTGCGTTGTCCGTGGTGGGAGGTAATGCTCTCCAGTTGATACTCCCGTTAGACCCTTGACACCGTAGACCAAGGGATTTGGAATGCGGCAATCACCTCCGATATTGAATGTCCCATCCTTCTCACGCCTCTCACCATTCCACGTTCAAAATCTGATAACTCTCGTCGCACAGCCATTATCAAAGTAAATGACCTTCCGTAATACTCACGATAGAGCAACTGAACGTAATGACACCGATTCGCCTATTTATATCGTTTGCACGCGGTGCTATCGCCACTTTAAGGGTTTGCCACTGCTATCCCATGACTTTTGTCGCCTCAGTGTATATACACCGTGTCCAAAAATGATTGTACCCTTTTCTTTATTTTTTTTTTTCCAGGTGCCCAGTGTGTGGAGAGAGGTGTAAGTTATACTGATTGCTATTAGATACTCCAAGTTTTGACTGAAATACCCGTCGTTCCCGTGAGCATAAATTTGTCAAGATGGCGCCCACCAAACAACAGAAGGTATCTTGTGCTGTGGAATACGCAAAGACATCGTCTGTTATCACAGTTCAACGTAACTTTCGACGACAGTTTGGGGTTGATCCACCTGACAAGAACTCCATTAAGCGTTGGCATACACAACTCATGGAGACAGGTTGGCTATGCAAAGGCAAAAGCACCGGCCGTCTGTCCGTCGCATTCAGAGGAGACGGTGGATAGAGTCTGGCAATCCTTCCAACGCAGCCCCACGAAGTCGGTTCGGAAAGCGAGCCGTGAGTTAGCATTGCCCTGCTCGACAATCTGGGATGTTCTTCGTAAGCGTTTGACATTCAAGGCTTACAAGCTGCAACTCGTGCAGGCACTCACTATAGATGACAAACAACTTCGCACTGTCTACTGTGTAGACATGTTGGATTTCCTGGAAAATGATGATTTTGGGGACAGGATAGTCTTCAGTGATGAGGCGACCTTCCATATCAACGGCAAAGTCAACAGGCATTATGTTCGATTCTGGGGTTCAGAACACCCTCGACGAATCATTGAACATGTCACGGCGAGATTCTCCAACATTGAATGTCTTTGCTGCCAGATGCAGAAGAAAGCTTTATGGGCCATTTTTCTTTTCTTGACATGCTCCAGATTTGGCCCAAGATTTCATTTTCCAACAGGATGGAGCTCCACCCCACTTCCATCATGACGTGAGAGGGTATCTGAATGAACATCTCCCACAGAGTTGGATAGGTCGCACTGGTCCTGACGATGTCGCGTTGTTGAGATGACCCCCCAAGTATCCAGACCTGACACCATGCAACTTCTTTTTGTGGGGCTAAGTCAAAGACAGAGTCTTTCGGGTCGATTCTGTAAGGCAATCGTTGAGCTTGAATGTGTCGTTAAGGGAGTAACGACCCGTTCGCTGAACGATTCATCAGGATTGCTATTCCGTCCTGAACGATTATCGCCGAGTTTTACGAATGAGCGAGAAATCTGAACGGCTGCTTCTGGCTCACCGTTAGCTGTATCGTTCACGACAAAACAACTAAAATGGACGCCGGTTTTGCGTATTTTGGTTACGTAATGGAATTTTGGGAGGAAAATGAGAAGAGTTAGGTCACATAACTAATTTTGCTGTGCTTGAAACATATAAATACAGATTGAGCACCATTAATTACTGCTTTTTATTCTAGAAACAGGGATTGTTCAACAGAAGTTTCAGTGATCACTTTTCAGTGGGAAATAATAGATTTCAAAAATAAATTTCGACTAACAAAGGAGTTGACAATCAAAGTAATCGAAGATGGGGGGATCTTATTTACAATCACGTAATTCAGTTGTACCAGGCCATTTGAAGGTAAGTATTATATCTTTTAAAGTTTATTCATAGATACACGACTTATCTTGCATGTTTACCTGTATAGTCGAGATTAAATAAGTAGGGGAGTCACTTTGCTCGCTCCCTAATAAGCCTTAACGTACGTAGGCTTTGTGGAAAATTAGATGAAAACAACAGCAGAATGGATAATTTGTGGTGTATGAAATTTATAGATTTGTATTTATAACCTTACCTAACTTCACTCGTTTTATTATCCTTTCTTACACACCCAGCACCTTAACTTCACTTGCATAATACCAAAAGATTCTCAGCAGATTTATACAATTTTAGTTGGTTTAAGGTAGGCCTAACAATTGTAAAGTCCTTCTGAATTAGTGTATGGCACACTAGTTCAGTAGAGGTGCACAGTATTAAATTGAATATCACATCCTAAATTCTTGATAATTATCGTTTAATAAAGTTCTAGACCACAATTTTCAGCAAAAATCTCAAAAAATAATTTGCCTACCCTAAACCAACTAAAATTGAGTAAGTCCACTAAAAATCTGTTGGTTCAGTATAGGTAACGTTAAGGTGCTTGGTAGTTAAAAAAGGATAAAGCGTAGGCGAGGATAGGCAAGGTAACATTTACAATTATTCTCCACATGCTCTCCATTCTGCTGTTGTTTTCATTTAATTTTCTACCAAACCTAAGTTAAACCTTACTAGGGAGCGAGCGAAGTGACTCGCCTAATTATTTAAGCTCTTCTTACACGTTAACATGCACGACATGTCGCGTATCTGTGAATAAACTTTAAAAGAAAATTAAATACATGTACTTACCTTCAAACAGCCTGGAACACCTGAATTACGTGCTTGTCAATTTCCACCATGTGTATTTAAAAGAGACAATTGGAGTTAGCTTTCTTTTTCATATAACAGGATTGGCCTTAATAAAGTCCAAATATAGTAGGTATTTATTACACACTGGATGTTTACATCCTCTCTTTTGTTATTGCGCTCCATCTTACTACAATTCGCGCCTTCAAGGCTCCACTCTAAACCTTGGAAATGATGTCATCTAACAATTAAGTATCAAAGTACGCATGCGCAGTCACTGTTTAGCGACTATTCACTCCACGAAGCTAGCGAGACCCGTTCAGAAAGTGGTGCGTAACGGCTTCGCTAACGATGTGTCATACACAATACCAAAATTTCAACTAATCGTTGGAGCGACCGTTAAAAATTTCAAATGAACGAGAGTCGTTCAGCAGCGAGTCGTTCCAGAAAGAGTTACAGAATCGACCTGCTTGTCCCACCATTGCCTCGAGATCTGATGGAGCTGCGAGAGCGGATCACAGAAGCCTTTGCTGCCGTTACAAGAGACATGTTGATTCGAGTATGGGAGGAAATGGACCATCGACTAGATATCTGCCATGTCATGAAGGGCGCCCATATTGAATCTTTGTAAGGTAGGAAAAAAAAATTGATATATTACCTTACTTTTGGTATATAAAGGATTCTATTATCACATCAGGGGGCCCGAGAATATTTTTTTGAAAAGGTACATTTTTTTTTGGGACATGGTGTATATATTTCTAACCTCTAAAACTGCAAGCATGCCCAAGTTATCACCCTATGTATCTATAACATACTTGCCAACCTTTTTGTTCCTTCTTTCTTTCTCTTCTTCTTTTTCTCCTCTCTTTCATTTT
>KZ876652.1:11535-24108 GCA_003456935.1 Machilis hrabei
TTTTCCTTTCCTTTTTCTAGTTTCTATCTTTTTCTTCTGTAGAAAAACATTTCTACATTTATTTAATATTTCTAAATCTTAAATGGGCCAGGTTTTAAAATATTAAGCAAACACTTCACGGGCCACACAAAAAGTCCAAGCGGGCCACATGCGGCTTTTGTGGGCCGCGAGTTGCCGACCCCTGACCTAAGGGATGGCTATTGGGAAGTCTATACCATTGCTAGAGGTCTCAAAGTGATTGGATGCAGTGTTGGTGCAGATGATGGTCCATGCAAGATTGGTAAAGCGGTAGTAATACTTATTTTTATAAATTGGTAACATGCTGCAGTTTAATATGGTAATTGAAACCACTGTAAATACAGAAGCAGGCTTTGAAGCCATTTTAATTCACCTTAGTCATTCATTGTACCTTTTACTTAACNATAGTTTATTAACTTGACCCTATGAAATTAACATAGCTGCAGTACTTTTCTCTGTTTAATAAACAAATCGGACGATTTGAAATAACTGGGCGAATGAGGTTTTCGTATTTGGGCATTAATTTTATGAACGAAGAAAGGGAAATTAGATGTTTGTAGGTTTTTATATTTTTAAGTTTGCTGATATTGGTGTGTTCTTGTTGCAGCTCAAAAGACATTACAGATTTTCAATATTGAAATGAAAAGCAAGATGAAAGCACATACAATGACAGAAGATGTTATCTTTTGGAAGTGGATTTCTCTTAATACCTTGGCCCTTGTCACAGAAACATCGGTGTACCACTGGAGTATGGAAGGTGAGTACATTTATGGCAGTGATAGTACTGTAACTGATGTGCAGTGGTGAACATTTCAAGGAGATATAAAAGATCAGTGTTCGGTGTTGTAATGACTGGTGCTTTGCGCATGTATTGTACTTTTTATTAATTGGTGAAGGGCATATTTAGGAATAAANTGCCACAGACTACATACATACATTTTTAAATGAAATATGTTTAATTTTATAGTGACATGTCACCGTCGGTGGGGATTAAAAAAAACAGGAACGTTGAACCTATTCTTTAGCCCGTAGTGTATGATTTCTTGCACATTAGACCACTCGGCTGACTCTGTCAGACTGAATTCTGACCTCTTACAACCATTTTATAAAGTCTATGTGACTAAATTCATGTTGACATACCCGTATATGGCAGTATTCGAGATCAGCATTTAGTCTTGCAGAGTGGGGTTAAGGCACAAGATATCACCAACATGGGCTGGAAAATGGGGTTTAAAGGTCCTGGTTTGACCTCGACCAAGAGTTGTGTAACTTCTCGGTAATAATCATCATTCATAAAAATAATTGTCTGAGGATCAAAAATATAAATTAGTGTATACATTGTGTGTATAAATGTTAAAATAACTGTCTGGTAGCCACTATATAATTTAATAACAGTAAAAGATGGGTATCTTTTTATTATACAGCGTGTATTCGAACTATACACACAAATTATAGGACTGTAAAATAGGTTTTTTGTTTAGTAAAACATGTATAACATTTAAAGATTTTGAGGTATGAAATCCCAACTTAGTGTATAGTCATATTTTTGTATTTTAATAAAAATATCTATACTTATGACTGGTCATTTTGAAATAAAATTTAGGTGTATGAATATGAAGTTAATGCTTTTAAGCTATGAATAAATTTTGCCAAGAAAATAGGTAATTTGACNTGTAGTATTGATGTTTTTGTCTCCTTTAAACAAATTAGTCTGGCCATAAAGTTTATATTGCCTAATTATTGGAAAAGGATGTACCGGTATGTTTGGATTGCACATTAACATGGGCTCTAAACTTCATGGCTGATTTAGGTAGAAACCTAAATGTGGACCACAAACTGTCTGAATATACTGGCAATCATAGTGATTGATTTAATCTTGATTAACTTTGTGTAGTCATGGGTACATCTTGGGGAAAATGTCTTTTTACATTCGTAGGTTGTTTAGGTGAATTAAAAATGAAATGTATTAAAATGTGTAGGGTATATTCTGGTATAAGTAACTGAGCTATAGAAGTTAGAAAAAATATACGATGATTCGGGAAACTGTAGAATCCCAAAGTAAATGTAGGATATGCAGTGAAACATTTCTGTAGTGGAAAGATTGTATTTTTTTATCACATCTTATTTGTCTGAGATTTTATTTATATGAATAAAAAAGTTACACTAATGTGTTGTGGAGATGAACAGTGCATTTTCAGTTTCATTATTGTTTATTTTTAGGCGATTCACTGCCGCAGAAGATGTTTGATCGACATTCAAGTCTTACTGGCTGTCAGATTATCAACTACCGAACGGATGCAAAACAGAGCTGGTTGCTCCTTATAGGAATAACTGCTCAGGTAAGGATTTTAGTTCACAAGAATACCTGACAAAATTTCTTGTGCACTTTTTGCATAGTGGTTTACAGTATGAAATGTCTGATGCATGATGTAATGGTAATCAAATTAACTTGAGAACAATACAGCAGTCTGTTATAANGAGAGTTGAATGTGAACAAGCAGTTATTTTTTGTAAACAAGTCTGTAATTGAGGGAGAGGGGTGTAACAACAGTTNGCTGGAACGTTTCAGAACGTTCAAAAAGAATAAAATTGCATTGTGTTCCAGAATCCAACAGAACGTGAGCTAACAGATGTGAAAGTACTGCATATTTTGGACTGAATGTTGGAAAGTAAAGGTTCTTTCATGGAATGTCANGGTGCTCGAGAACCATTGCATCACCAACTATAATCTCANGTCATCGTGATGTCTCCAACATTTGTCTGTTTTCCCAATATTTTCATAGTTGCTGTTTTAAGGAGCTTGCATCTTTGGTTCCACCTGTTGCTAACCATGTTTGTGCTGATAGGAAAAATGTCTTGTGTCGTTCTCGTATGGTGAGTCTTTTTTTTACGCATCATTTTTTCTTGAATTTCCAAGCTCTGGAAATTGCTACCGTCATCCATTTTCCCTAATACAGTACATACAGTCTACTGTCTTCAAACATTCAAAACCAAAGTATGTGAACACTTTTTTGCTAGCTTGAAATTGTATATCTATTGTAGGTAGGATGATGAACATTCATATTTTTTTAGCCGTGTTCATGTTTTGCACTACACTACAGGTGTGTTAGTTGCTTAGCACAAAAACTAACACATCGGTATGTGAATTGAAATTTAAAGAACTTAGTCTACTTGATTGTCAGTGGGATGGATATGTGGAATATCATAGTTTTGTGTATGAATATGTATTGCTTAAAAAAGTTTCATTTAAATAATAATAAACTTTATCTACAGTCAAATCTGTTAAGGTTTTGAATAATTATGGTGCAGAAATGCCTTGTAAAATAATAAATGTAGCATCTGCCTATAAAGGGTCAAATGCCTCTGGATTCAATCCTGTGGTCCTATAGAGAAATAATCATAAATAGACAATTATAGAAAAAAAAAGTTTGTGCAAGAATCAACCTTTTTGCCAAGTAGTTGTATAGATACAGCTGTGTGAACATAAAACATACAAATTGATCTAAATTCGAACTCAAGGTTGCTAATTACAAGTACTTCTTTCTGTGTTTAATGATACATGTGTCAACTGAAAGATTTAAGTTCAGAGTAAGATCTCTAGAAAGGAGTTTAAGGGGATGAGTACTATACATATCATTGCAGTTTTGTTTTTGATCTGTTTCACAGTGGCTGTTACTAAATTAAATTGTGCCATACAGGCTCTTCTCTCAAAGACTTGATTGCAATTAATTTTAGGTGTAGATAAGTAAGCATATAAACGAACTTTGTAGTAATCTTTGTGTGTGTGCTGAACCAGAGGTGATTTTTAAAAATAAATGTTTGATGTTATAAAATTGTAGTGACAGTATTGTAAAATTGAAAATTATGTGAACTACAAAGTAGTATATTTGACTTAATTTNAATAATTTTCCAGCAAAGTCGTGTTGTCGGAGCAATGCAACTGTATTCAGTAGAACGAAAATGCAGTCAGCCGATTGAAGGCCATGCAGCGGCTTTTGCAATGTTCAAGATGGAGGGCAATCCAGAAACGTCGACACTCTTCTGTTTTACAGTGCGAAGTATACAAGGGGGGAAGGTGAGAGATTTTATTGATGCTACATATTTAGAGGTGGAGGTGGAGAATCTTATCTTCTCACTCCTTCTGTATCTGTGTGTGTGTTCGTTTGTTTTAATTTGTACCTTGTTTGACTTAACAATGAGTAATATGCATGACATGAACTGTATGATATGGATTCAAATATTTACACGACTAATCGAATTGATACCATTCTTGGGTGTTGCACAATTTCATATTTGTGTTTTACGTGTAATCTTAAAGAAGTGAATCATTTAAAGGNTCTGTAGACCCTTAAGCAATTTTCTATAGCAGTTTAGTACCCCACACATGCTTCACTGAAACAGGCAAAAAGTTGCAACCAGCTTTAATAAGAAATGCATAGTTCTAACGAGTACAAGAAATAGGCTGTAAATTACTGGGATCTTTAAAGATATTGAAAGCTGCAGATTTTCCAGGTACATTCTGTGGAGGATTATTGATCAGTGGTGTATTTGCCTTGCAGCAAGACAATACAGTGAATACTGTACAAGATTAAAATTATGAGTACGATATTTTATCTTGTGTGCATCTTATGAAGATATTTATTTCTTTAAATTTTGTTAAACTAAAACTGTTAACTCTTATCATCCCCCATTTTTTTAAATATATGTTAACAATAAAAAAAAATCTTGTCAGTTTCTTAAAGTTTTTTGACTGTACTTAGCACTATCATTGACATATGAAGTATGGAAATATGATATGGAGAGCAGTGTGTTGCAATTGAAGTTTAAACATTTCATGTAAATTAGTTTATGGAACATTTTATTTCTGCCTTAATTATTTATACCATTTTAATTACAATGATGAGTTCTAGTTTTCTGTGATCAGATGTTCAGTATTTCCTCAAAGAAGATAGTAAAACTTCAGCACTATCCTCATTAAGGACAGTGTATTAAGCATTCAGTGTTTTGTTGCATGTTATATTTAAAGTGTGTGTAGAGTACAATTTAATTTGGGTGTTAGTGTTCCTCATTACATGTTGTATAGCTGAAGTGAATTGTTTTTCAGCTCCACATAATTGAAGTTGGCCAGCCTCCTACAGGAAACCAACCATTTACCAAAAAAGCAGTGGATGTCTTTTTTCCACCAGAAGCCCAAAATGACTTCCCTGTAGCAATGCAGGTAAAACAAAAAGTGGTGTGATTGCTTGTTTGTCTTCTTAATTTATTATAGCTTTGAAATTGAAATGGTAAATTTGTCAGAATTAGACATTATAGTACTTAAAAAAAAAAAAACTTACTACCAGAGTGGTTTTGAATATTAGCAAATTATATATAACTATATTGTTGACGTTGCGATACATCATATGTGGAAAAAAAGAATACAATTTTGGGATTTTTGAGTCATTGTAACCCAAATACCAGATTTTTAACTTTCTGCAAGATGACATATTTGACGGTCCAGTGGCAAGAGAACTAGACTGCACAGTCTCTAGTGCCTTTAGGTTTGGTTACTGTAATTGGTATNTATTTTTCTGTTAAAAATTAAGAATTGTTTTAAAAGTTGTTAAATAACTAAAAATCAATGTTAAGTTGATGGGATGATTAAACACTTAGAATCAAGGAAAAAAAAATCTTTTATTGATCTCCTGAAAAACTGCATACTCTTGATATAGGACATATTGCAGTATCAATGACTATATTTATATATATATAAAAATAATATCTAGAGATGTTGCTGTGGTAAAATAGTTTGAATGTGGACCTAAGCAAACTTCCATAGTTTAGGAAATACTTGGTTGTTTTGTTGGAAATTGGAGATGTAAGTGAAAGAAAGATGCAATTACCAATCTCCTGTTTTCAGAATAATGATGGTGTAAGTTTACCCATACCATTGAGTGCTTTTAAGTACGGCTGCATTTATGATTTCTTATTCAACTACAAGCCTTTAATATCAAACTTTGGTTGTCACCATTATTATAACAGTTGTGTTGCCATGAATCTAGCAACTTATATAAGCATCCCGGTAATAGGATTGAAATGTTGTGATTAGTAGGCTAAATGTATCTTTTTTTACCTAGAAAATAGGAACACGTTAAAAAAAAGAAACTATAATTTTACCGAATCAAACTCTGTATCGGTTCCAAATCAGTTGAGAGTAGTAGCTGTTCACTAGAATAAATNAAAGCATAGTCCACATGTTATCATGCAGGCATCTCTGATCTTTTGAAATAACTGTTTGATTGAATTTAAAAATGAAAACTGTCTTAAATATTTTCTCGGCTGACCCATATTTGGCTGTTTTCCTTCCTACATGTCGTAAGGTCTGTAATTCTTGTATCGAACCCAGGGAACCAAATATAACTACCAGCCAGCCATTATTGTATTTGTTATAATTGCTGGATATAAATAATGCTGAAATTCTTGCGTGCATGTAGTTAGTGAGCTGAAGTATGGTAGAACTTGTTCCAATTTAATCTAGTTTGTGTGTAATAGAAAATTCATTTTATTCTTGTTACAGTATCGTCCTTTTTTTTTCTAGGTGAGCGCCAAGTACGACGTCATTTACCTAATAACAAAATATGGGTACATTCACTTGTACGACATTGAAACGGCCACGTGTATATACATGAACCGCATTAGTAGCGATACCATCTTTGTTACTGCACCACATGAAGCTTCTGGGGGAATTATAGGTGTCAACAGAAAGGGTCAGGTAAGGTGATAGTAATATGTGCTTCTTAGTGTGTGAAGACTGGTGATCTTTTTGTGGAAGTTTACTTGTTGATTGCTATTGCTATTGGATTATGGTCCTACTGTTATGACATCTCAGGTCTAATGGAGACCCCATCTGCGTCGTAATGACGCTTCAGGATAACTGAATTTTGCCACTCAGCCGACACATAGCCGGAGGTGGGATCTTTTACATCNAACACTTATCGATGGGACCCGCCTTTANCGTGCCTCCCGGAACACATCTACGATCATACCTTGGTGTGGAGTGCTTCACAGGCAGACTCGTAGGATAACCCTTTTTACCCAGGGCTAGGAGCCGGCCCCGGGGTTTGAACCCGGGACCTCCCGATCAGGAGGCGAGCACTCTAACCACTAGGCCAACGTGTCGGTTTCTTGTTGATAAATGCTTGTGGGATAGCAAGCTATTTTTTAACAAATAAAATATCGGATTTTGGACTTCTAAAATTATATTCTTGTTGAGTTTATGTCTTGGTAATAAATGTGTCCAGTCCTATCTGAACGAATAGTTTGGTTTTATTAACTTAAATGTCGGAAGAAGTGTTATGAGCATAAGGTAGTGCAGAGATCNTAATATTTAGGTTACAAATTAAAACCAGAAATTTACACCGGGGAGAGAATTGTGGAGATTTCTGAGATTCGTTATTGGAGTAATATATATTTGTGGTTAACGAGATGTTTTAGGGTAAGATGTCGATGGAAGTTACCGATACGTGACTGTTTATTTTGTGTTCCTACAGGTCCTGTCTGTCAGTGTTGACGAAGATAGCATTATACCTTACATCAACACAGTGTTACAAAATCCCGATCTTGCGTTGAGGATGGCCGTTCGAAACAATTTGGCGGGCGCTGAAGAACTTTTTGTGCGCAAGTTCAACACTTTATTCACAAATGGACAATACACTGAAGCAGCCAAGGTATGTCCAGATACAGTTAATTTCTTGTAATTTGTCAGTAGGATTCTAATTTCAAGTATTTGTAAGCATCATTTACCGTCTTCAACAGGTGGCAGCCAATGCTCCGAAGGGGATTCTCCGCACTCCGCAAACCATCCAAAGATTTCAACAAGTTCCAACACAAACTGGACAGACGTCACCCCTCTTGCAGTATTTTGGAATTTTGCTAGATCAGGTAATTTGAAATTGAAGTTACCTGAATTTTTTATTGCTAACATTATGCTTATTTGGGTATTTATTTTCTTCAGGGTCAATTAAATAAATTTGAAAGCTTGGAGCTATGCAGACCTGTTCTCCAACAAGGACGTAAGCAACTTCTAGAGAAATGGTTGAAAGAAGACAAGCTGGAGTGTTCTGAAGAACTAGGAGATCTTGTCAAACAAGCAGACCCAACTTTGGCACTGTCAGTGTATCTACGTGCTAATGTTCCCAATAAGGTAGGCACCTATATTACAAGACCCTAATTGTAATGATTACCAGTTTCTGGAGGGCTGATGAAAAAACATTTCTAAGAAATGTTGAATGTGATCTCAAATCCTCATAATCACTGATATTTTGACTTATATTGTGAATGGGAAAATTTGGAGTTAAAATTGTTCAAACAAGATTAATGTAGGCGTTATAAGAAACTGAGATTGTATTTCAATAATGGTGTAAGTTGTACTCACAAGTGCTAATACTACAAAGTGAAGATTGCTGAGCAAAATCAAGGCAAATGTTTGCTTATAGCAGAGTGCACGACATGTACTAGTGTATTTTCAAAGATGCCTAATTGTAAAATACGTTACTCAAGTTCCGCATTTTTTTTTAAATTTTTTTAAAACTTGTTTCCGGTAATTTAAATATCTAAATAGGTGGCCCAGTAGGAAAAGCCCCAAGTTTTCTCTTTAAGAAAAACAAATGGAGGTTTTGCTGTGTTAGATATTCATTCTCTAGAAGTGCCTAGTTGCGTAGACTATCGAGTAGTAAATTAGCTGTGAGTTGCAGAATGGGTTCTGTTTGTCTGGTGTGCTTGAAACAGAAGCTTGAATTTCATGTGGCAAAGAATGATTGTGAGAAACAGTAAGAAATTATTGAAGAATGTATACAGAGGCTGTGCTGACTAGAAGCATTCTTAGGCAGTTTTCACACACTGGCAAAGCCGGAACTGGATATGTCGCCAGAGGCAATGTATTCAGACTGAAACTTTCACACATATCTCAGCCCGGCAAAACTGCCGGCCTGGCATCCAGCACCGGGNAATGTAACCGGAGCTGAACTCTGCAAGCTTAAAGTCTGACCCGGTGCTGGCAATGTTCCCATATCACCACTTGTCCACACNTGTCTAAATTGCCGGTGAACAGTTTGTTGGTTTTTATTCAGTCTTCTCGCTGTTCTCGTAATGCGTAGTTCTACTTTTGTGCAACTTCAAGATGACCAAACTATTCAAGTACGATGTTCTTACGCTAATTGACCTTGCTGAGGGTAGGACTTGTTTATGGGACAAGACTGCAGATTCTGACAAAGACAAATTAGAGAGAAAAAAGGTGTACTGTCTTTTACAATTTCTGTAATTTCGCCAAAGTTATAATAGCACAAGAAGATACTGTCTATTGATATTAGGATACATCTTTCTCTTTCAAAAGTCAAAATCAAACTGGTTACCGATGAACACCAATGATCGAAGCCAGCCTCGGCTCTGGTTTTGCTGGCGTGTGTGAAAGACACCAATGTTTGGAGCCAGGACCGGCTCCGGCTCGGTAAATGTGTGAAAGCGTGCTTAGAGTTAAATAAGGGAAATGATCAGAATGAGGATAAGCTGTGCATTATTTTTATCCACGAACTGGTTGCCCTGCAAGTACCGAAGAAGTCGTAGAGATCCAAGACCATCTCAAGCATGGTGTTGACTGTCAAGCTTTGTCATAAAAATGTTTGAGTGTAATATTAAAGGGATTAGTAATACAAGGCTGGTTTCTGTGAAGCGCCATGCTTGAACTTGCATAAAATATTTAAGTTTGTAGATGTGGTTTTTCATTTGTGAATAATCTCGCGTATCAACTCTGGCATGAACATGATAATAAATCCGTAATGTCTGTGTCTAAAAAAACAATGATGCATTATTATAACGAATAAAAAAATTAATTATTTAAATTGCTTTTGCATTTTGGAACCTTTGCAACCTGCTGATTCATTGGGTATTGCATAAAATTTTGTATATATACTTAAACCATCTCCATTTAACCACAGCAAGCAAAAACATGTTCTACAGTGTTTGGTGTATGGTACAACACTTGTAANTTGTATGTTCAGTTTTTAAATTCTGTGATATTGTTGTCATTTTTATTATTGTTTGTTTAATTTATTCTTTAAGGTTATACAATGTTTTGCGGAAACTGGCCAGTTTCAGAAGATTGTACTGTATGCAAAGAAGGTTGGGTACACACCAGACTTTGTNTTCTTGTTACGCAATGTTATGCGCATGAATCCCGACCAAGGAGTAGCCTTTGCACAAATGCTGGTACAAGATGACGAACCCCTGGCTGATATAAATCAGGTATGATCGATTTCTTTTAAAATATTACATTTTCGAAAAATGAATAAACTTTCTTATATAAATGTTAGCAANCTTGCTAATCTTTTTAAGTTATTATACTACTATTGCACAAGGTTGTTTTAACACTTGCTTTTAAGAATTAGCTAAGATCAGAAAATGGTAGAGGTATAAAATGTATTCGTCTTCCGTTTCAGATTGTTGATATCTTTATGGAACAGAACATGGTCCAACAATGTACAGCATTTTTACTTGATGCACTGAAAAATAACCGTCCAGCTGAAGGGCCATTACAAACCAGATTGCTTGAAATGAACCTCATGTCTGCTCCACAGGTGGGTTTAGTNAAGAGAGTCATTGTGATATCTTTGTTACAAAACTAGTAACGTGTATTTCTTGTTAAAGGTTGCAGATGCCATATTAGGCAATCAGATGTTCACTCACTATGACAGGGCACATATTGCTCAGCTCTGTGAAAAGGCTGGATTGCTTCAGAGGGCCTTAGAACATTACACGGGTACGTGAATTAAAGCTTTGGGAATGCCGTTTATATTTNGGNATTTTCCAANTTTTGTAACTATATATTTCTATGACAATTTCTCTTTCTAGATCTGTATGACATCAAGCGTGCCGTCGTCCACACACACCTGTTGAATCCTGAGTGGTTGGTTGGTTACTTTGGCACTTTGTCAGTGGAGGATTCAGTAGAATGCTTGAAGGCTATGTTGACGGCAAACATCAGACAAAATCTACAGATTTGTGTACAGGTAAACCCACAGAAATGTTTCTTCACTGCTGTATCACTTTTGTTTNATTGGTTGTAGTTGTAAAAATTAGTTGTCGTGCGACTGCCTGCACTGACCTTTGTCACAAGAAGCTTGTCCATACCTNGAGGGTATGATTTGATTATGCAAAACTGTTGTGTTATATAACTTGATCTTGGGACTCTTAACTGTAGATTCCAGAATAGGTGAAGCTGTATGGGTGTGCTTTTAAAGTAAGGAACAAATGGATGCTCAACAATTCTTTTGTAACTCAATTTGGTAGGCATATAATTTTTTTATCCATAATACAACAACTAATGAATTTGTTTTGTAGTTAAAACCTGTTNNAGACTTGTTTTACAAGGGTGCCAGGGCCTGCTTGTAACTCTTTGATAAATGCACTTTAGGAATGAGTTTCTTTTATGTCGCTTAATCTTTCATCTTGGAAGAGGTTAAATTGTTTTGAAATAATGGTGCGTAATGTTAAGCAGTGCATGTACAGTCAATGTGTATAATTGCTGTTCAGTTTTGTTTACTAGTTTGTTTGTTTTCTTTTTCAGATTGCCACCAAGTACCACGAGCAGCTATCGACCAAAGCTTTGATTGATCTCTTCGAGTCTTTCAAGAGTTATGAAGGCCTTTTTTACTTTTTGGGTTCTATTGTCAACTTCAGCCAGGATTCAGAGGTTCACTTCAAGTATATTCAGGTAAGCATGAAATGTGTGAATTGTGTTATTAGGTCAAAAAACAGCATTTGTGATGCGTCAGTGGAAGCAGAAAATCAGTTGATTTATCCTGTTTTTTTTTTCAATGAAAAATGTAGAAAACTGATGTCTTTGTAAAGCAGAGCAGTATGTGGGATCCTGTTTTCACTTGGAAAAATGTTACTGGAATGTTATTTAAGGGATAAAGACGGGTGAAGTCTGTGAACTCGTTAAGAGATTTAATTTCTATAGAATTTTAACATTATAATAAAGGCAGGCTTTGAGTCTTGAATTGAGTTGGGCTTTAATTTGTTCAGGTTATATCGAATATAAACTCCACAGTGAATATTATGTGAAATATTCGCTGCCTGTAATGACCCATGAATTGCCAGTGGGATGTTGCATTTTCCCACGTGGTTTTGGTATGGGGCAAATTGATTGGTTCTCCTTTTAAACCAAATAGTAATTAACTATACAGGGTGTATACGAAATGATGTACACAGCTCGAGGGTGAGATCCACCTGTGGAAACAATGAAAAAATGTATGTGAATATAGGTCTGTAAATGCTTTGTTTCTGAGCTGCAAGCCCTTTTACATTTGTAAAAAGTGTGTAAGAATTTGTCAAACTCGATGTCATTGGAAATAGCTGAGATTAAAAAATAGGTAAAAATGCGTAACCATACAATCAAAGCAATTTATCAAAAACTCTTTAACAGTCAAATGATTGAGCCTGCCATAGGCCTAGCAGGCTATCAACTTAAATATTTTAAATGGTACCATATGTTGTGTGAAACGTCATTTGAAAGACCAT
>KZ876653.1:16303-30565 GCA_003456935.1 Machilis hrabei
CAGAGTTTTGAGACGGACCTCTCGGACAATCGAAGGGAGGGAGGGAGGAAGGGAGGGAGGNAGCTGTGAAAGGGAAGGAAGGTACGAAGGCCGTGTAAGTCTAAAACTATAAACATACACACAATGGCCAGTGACATCTGGCGACGGCGATTCTTACTTCGTGATCAAGATTTTGAAAATGGAATTTTAGGCAGAGTACAGGGGTTGTGCCTCTCTGTATATACAAATTCAATGATATAAGCTTTTTTCATTTACAACGATAATGTAAACAGGATTCCTGTTTATTTAATTTATTATTAATGATTTAAAGTAGAGAATACTTTTGCATGGGTGGAAGTATAAGTTATTTGTGGTGACGCGCATTTAGACTTTGCCTTCAATCAGTGACCGGATGGAATGTGGTAGGTAAGCATTTAGCCAACTTATAGACTGCTACTCAGTAACTCGTGAAACTAAGTGAATTGAACAATGATTGTGCCGGATGTCAGGTTTTCCCAAGAATATCAGCATTATGCTGTTAGTACAACGAACTGATTTTAAGACGTTGCAAAAATCTACAAGTTCGAGAGCTGTGTTGGCGACTGTTTGGAGAAGGTGAAAGGGAGTCATAATGCAGACTTGATCTAGGAACGATAGTTAATTTTGATGTTAAGAGAGCCGTCAGAAAAAGTACAACCCATGAACGTAACAACGCAGTNTGTGAGTGATGATATGAGTGACTGTGTATAGTGTATGTTGATATTTTGTTGACCCCAACTGAGTTTCTCCACGAATTTGTATCATCAGTCGACAGATAAAGGAACACTAAGATGAAGNAAGTCCAGTTGTAATTCGTGTTTGTACTCACAACAAAGACTTCTATTTNGCGTCGGTAGAGGGTGCCACTGTACCGGNAAGCCAATGCCATCTAGGGTACACCGGGAGAAGTCATACCGTATGCACCACAGGAGAAGATTACGATTGACGAGTATACGGTGAAAATGTTGTTTACATTGTCGTCAGCCATCTTGGCTTAATACACAGAAATCGACCCATTGTGAATACGACTTGTTAAACACTGCCAAGATGTCCAGGGAGTTAATCTTCGTAAAGATTTAGTACANTTTATGTGATTACAAACTCTATGCCGGGTGTTTGTGGGAATATGGGAAGTATAATCTCACAATATAACCCAGTACGAATGTAATCGTAGGCTAACGATGCTAGGCTACCCCTTTCGAGCCAGTTATTTATTGGAGACCAAAAGAAGAAAGATGACCACTATCTAAGTTGCACTTCTGAGGACCAACAGATCTGTTCCAGGGTGGAAATTCGAGGTATAAGCAGGAAGAACCAGTACGTGTAGTAACAGGGAACCTCCAGGTATGTGGTATTTACTTTATTAAAAATGCCCATTTAAAGTCCAATTTGTGTGTGATTATGACCCAGGCCACCAAATTATATACAGTGTATAAATATGAATATTTCATGCTGTGCTGTTGTTGTAAGATGGCTGCTCAAGGTATGATAATTTGCTGTCTGTAGTCGAGCTGTTATAATTATCTGCACGATCCATTCAGTATACACTGTGACCTAGTTATATTTAAGTAATGTGTGAGTGCTCAAATTTAACAGGAGCCAAAGACCCATGACCTCGTATCATGGAGTTCTCGGCATATCGATGGGTTATTCGGGTTTTGAGCATTCAGTTAATTCCGTGGTATTGGAGAGGAGTTCTATAATTGTGGCAGTAAATATTCTATATTAATTATTAGTTTAGATCACTACTTAAATCGAACCTACTAACTTGTATTGATGTCACAAACACAGTTAAATTCTGATCCTTACTACCCATAGTAAATAACCGCGTATTTACAATACCTTCATGACCAGGTGTCCACTGCAGAGTTACTGACTAACATTTTAACTACAGCAGAGTTAAGTCCTGTAATTTTCCTGNTCTAAGATCCGATTTATAGCTATAACAATGGCTTTCAGCTCAGCNACAATCATTCTGACCTCTCTTATCAATGTGAGCGTGGTATCTTTAATAAGTTGGAAGTACTATTTCCAGGGAACTGAACTCTATTTTTGAGGATGTAGCTTTTGGTTTATCATCCCAATGAACCAATAATGCAAATAAGTTACATTGTCTATGTAAAGTGTTGCGTGGAGTCTCTGGAAAACTTTCACGAGAGGTTGAAATTGCTGTCTTTATAAAGGATACTTGGATCAACCATTAATAAGACTCCAAGCCATACTCAAGCCTGTTCATAATCAAAGATAAAAATTTCAAAATTGTGTTCTTTTAGGCCTACGTGTTTTTATCAGGAGAGATTGAAGTTCCTTACTTCTTGGTTACGTATATGATACCATTTTCATTTTTTCAGGCTTCAAATATTACAGAGAAAATCTAACAACAACCGGTTTTTGAAGCCATTCACTAGCTCATGTTCACTATTTTACAAGCCTTAAACAAAATCAGTCTAAACGCTTCGGAGTTGTTTGATGCATCAAGTCGCACCTTGAGGCGTACCATAATAAGCAGCTGTTAATTGTTCATTGTTGTTGAAAACGCCTAAAATCATCGANACATATAAGGAAATTAAGGTTAACAGTGAAGGCATTTTNTGTATAATACAAAACTTAACTATCGTGTAATTCAAACGAAAAAACTTTGCTTACCTCGTAGAACGTAAACTGGACCGTAGATATGTATGGAGATAAAATAAAGAGNCCAAGGAATTACTAATTTCCCTATTAAGAANTCCAATATCAATGCTTCACGTCTGCTAACCAACACACTTTCATTTAATTTGCCTCTTTTAAATACGTTTTCTTCGTCATCTACAGGAAACAAATGTAATTTTATATTAGGTTTAAAAAACTTTATTATTATTGGTGTATTCTCNGGTCTTCTGTAAGCTTGCTCATATTGGTGTATGCTTTTATTCAGCGGTATTATAAGTACTTGCTCCGCGTAGTGCAAAATGTTTTGGTTAGAAACAGTCGAGTTCATTGAGACTGCGAATACATTTTAACTACACAATGTTGTTTGACATTTACGACACAAGTTTTAGATTTTTTATATATTTTTAATGATTAAATTATTATTTCATGAAAAGCATTAAATACAAAACTAATTCTCATTCAAATTTCAAAACATTATAACAAGTAGTTTTGACTGGACTGCAAAGAGCTGACAACAGGCGTAATNAGAGTACATAAATAATGTTTAATGTTCGCTTGTTATATANAATATAGTATTTAACTGATGTATCTACGTATTAAGATCCGTTGATCAAAGTTGTAAACATTGTTATCATACAGAGAGGCAAAATTCTGCAAGTAAAGCACGAAATGAGTCGGTATTGGAACACAGCGGTGAGGACGACTGAAAACAGCTGTTGGTCCTGAAGCGTATTTCAGATAGTGACCGCTACTGGGAGGAGAGGCGCTACTGGCGCAACAACGAGGCTTTGCCCGACAGAGTTGAAAGGGAAAGGACGGCATGAGTTATGCAGCCAACCATAATCTTCGAATAAAGTGTTCCAAGGGGTATTATACGAGCCCAGGTAGAGGTAATCGTTATGTNACCTGGAAATTGTACTTTTCACAGCCGGTAAGTGGCAGTAATGTAGAACATTCACAATATTTCACCTAGAACTGCAACTGCAGTTTGGTTGACGAGAACCGTAACCCTACAAGTGCACGGCAATGAACAATAATTCTTTATTNGCATATTTTAATATCCAAGTAAGCAGATTTTCATATTGTACAGCTTTATTCTAATGGCCATTAAGCTGATACACGATATTTTGAACTTTAAAACCGTTNTTGGAAAGAAGAATAAATTAAAACGATTAAGCCTCGTTTCAATAGTTGCAAATCGAAGGGTCGCCATTGTTGACAAACCCAATGAAAGTGACATAAACGTATAAAGTGCCTTAAAACTGTAAACAAAGACGTTAATTGGGGAAATTTGTGGTTAATAACTCAGAGGCCTTTATTGATCGTAGCAACTAATTTTATGTATTAATTTGTCAAGAGAGCTTGAAATTTGTGTTGTGTAGTTTATATTTTATATTATAAGGGGGGAGGGGTGTTATGTAAATTAGTTGAAATCGTTCGGTGAATGATAGAAGGCATTCATTAAGGGGATAAAATGAAAATCTTCCAAATTAATTGCCTAAATNCACTCAGCAATTAAAGTGATCACCAGGGTACTTGTGAATTCTGTAACCATTGACCATACAATAATTTTATTGAAAAAAGCCAAGCTGAGTTACATCCAGCTGGGGCAAGCAAATCACCGGCANGTCTGACACATTGTATATCCTTGTATGAAATTGAAACAGATCTAAAAGTAAGCCTTCAGCAGTAGGTATGATCACTTAGTCGTTACTGTTGAATAATAAATAGTACTCTTGCATTATACCCTGGCCTACACGTGTTCCTTATTTAGAAGAGTACCGTGTTTGATTTTAAACAGTGCCACAGCTGAGGTTGGTGAAGTAATCACATTTCGGCCGACTATAGGGTGTGTTTGGGTGTGTAGTTGTGTGGTGAAGGGTACCGTATGGGAGACGAAACGTCTGAGTCACAAAGGTAAGCAACATATCAACCATCTATTGTGCTCTAGTAGTGTATTGCGTGGAAGTAGTGAGCTAGCTATAACATCTGAAGGGCAATTAAGAAGGTTTTTGTAACACGAGCTGGGGACACGTGGTTAAGGCATCCACGGTCCTAGAGGNAAGTATATCTCTCGAGGCTCAGGAGAGATAATTCCATCGACACAGCTACGATGATGAATGGGAAGTAATAAACAAGTGTTACAACATTAACATTAGCAGTGCCAATTTTTGTTACTTAACTCCATCCAGTATTCTTCAATTGTGTATCATTGTTGGCTTCCAAATCTGAAAATGTGATCTTCAGTGTATATTAATTAGTATTAAAATAATCTGATGTAAAAACATATTCGGAGAACTACGACAATTCACAAGATATAAAATGTGTCAGATACTAGATTTCATGAGTATCTGTCAATGATTTCAGCGTTCATATTTTGAATAGAATAACAGCGAGAAATTTCTTATGTCCTCTTATGAGTTTTGTCATATTAATTATCCACATTTATTACGCCTTATAACAAATTGAGTCTCTCCCATCCTTAACGGGGTGGATTCAGTGAAGCAAATAGGATAGAAATAGGATAGTGACTGTTTTTGTTCCGGTGTGTTTCTATTTTNTCAACTTCGAAAGTTGATTCGCGAACACATGTTAATATGTTTCATTTGAAAAAAATATCCAACTAAAATAAAAAAATGTGTATTACCAGTTTAACAATATTAAAAAAATGTATTTTAGCCGAAGCTTTAACAATGAGACCAAATTACAGGAAAAGATAACGTCTGACGAAAAATGTCATTACACATTATCGTGTTCTTTTCTAAATCAAGCCTTTAAAGAATTGGCGGATATTTTGGTGTACACTATATATTAAACCATCATATGTGAACAAATATTAATTGATGAATAAGGGTCCAATACTGTTTTACACATTGCCTTTTTATATTCTTCTCTATTCGAGTTTTGTGTAATTTGGCAGGAACGTTCAGTAAGTTCCCTTAAAAATACATTTGTTTTATTCGTCACTGGTGATATTTCGTGAATTAAAGAATTTAAAGTTCTAGCATAACTGATGTTGTAGCGTTATCGCAATTTCAGCAAATCCATTCGATTAGTCGGAAAATTTGAATGACTTTACCGGATTCACTACTTTAAAACTGACGAGGNAAATATGAGGGCGACTACACCGAAATTAAGAAAACAAATATGCAGGTCGATAGAATTTGGTGTACTAAAACCCACGATGAACTCCGTTTGCCTGCTTAGGCAGCCGTTTGCAAGATATTAGGCCTATATGGTAAAAATGTGAATTNTAAATACACGTTTATAATATTGTTACGTTTGTCAACATCTGGTGGCGTAATGGTTGGTACTTAGCAGTCTGGACTCATAACTTCAAGGTACTGCGTTCGAATCCTGAAAGCGACAACTGTTTTTTTTTTCTTTATTAGACATTCGAATGACGACTTTTGGAATCTCGAAAGCCTTACATGAACGTGAAGGAGGTATGTTTCACCTTCAACAACAAGGAATGTCAATTTGAAGGATGCACCAGAAATCCATTTATTCAATGCAGTCACTGTAGAAAATTAATTTGCTTCCAGGACCTATAATATGCCTATCATGTTATGGAATGCCCTCAAAGTTCGTTTCTACAACGTGCCACATATCAAGGCCTAGAGGACCGTCTACCATAACTCCATCTGATAGCACAGAATACCTAACAGACGGAGAGGTTTGATTGATACTTCAGACCATCTTTTAGAATGATCTTCATTATACTGAAATCAAGTAACTACCACATAACAAAAACGAAAGGTAATTGGAAGTGGCATTCCATCTTCAAAATCCTTTTCGTCTTTATCAACACCCTGCAGTTATGACATTATTTAAACCGATCACCATAGAAACGACAGCTGTACTCCATACCTATATGTCCTGTATTGTAACCCCAAAACTTAATATTTAAATCGTCATATAGCAATATGACTGACATGGGAAGTTACAGACATCGAACAACAACCAAACCACAAATGAACATGAAAACTCTTTGAGATGATAGATAGGTGATCAACAATAGAGGCCAATTATAATCTTTCACACAAACGTAGTTGTTCATTAATATTTCATAATTTGAACGTCATATAAAGCAAAAAATAGTTGTTGCTTTCAAGATTCGAACGCAGTACCTTGAAGCTNCGAGTCCAGAGTGTTAACCATTACGCCACCAGATGTTGACNAACGTAACAATATTAAAAACGTGTATTTATAATGCACATTCATACCATATAGGCCTAATATATTGCAAACGGCGGCCTAAGCAGGCACACGGAGTTCACCATGTGTTTTAGTACATCGAATTCTATTGAACTGCATATTTGTTTTCTTAATTTCGGTGTAGTCGCCCTCATACTTCCTCGTGAGTGAAATTTAAAATGACGAAGGCAATATGGTAGACGTTTGAAACAATGTTCATCCGATATGCATGACGTTTTATGATTTACTGATTTCGAACTTTGTTTACAAACGATGAAGTAGGTTNGCCAAAATATCAAATAATTTTTCATTCCATCTGCATTTCAGTGTAGGATTTTATAATCGCTAAATATTTAAAGTGTAAAATATTAAATTGCACCACTAAATATTGTTCAATACCTAAATAAATAGCGCAATTCCAATGTTTCTTAACGATCAAACTCATAAACATAACTGGAAGAAATGGAAATTAATTATGGTACAAACGCCTTTAAAATTACCTCCTTTGTCACTTTCACTAATATTTCCAAAACCCCATGCACTACAAGCCATATGTCTAACGGAAATTCTTTTATATTACATATTTTATTTTAATGGTTTAGTACTATCTGAAATGTGATCTACATCAACAGAACAGCTTTGCTCACAATTCATTCAGACGAATTAAAGTTAGTTTTAGGATCTAACGTACAGAAAAGTATAATTTATTTTCTTTTACAAATGTATCATATGGTAAGAATGAATGGATTTCTTTTAAGAACCTAATGTTATGTGCGTGTAAAAGTTAGTTTCTATAATTTGTATTAATTATTTCTTGTTAAGTAGTACATGTTTAACATTTAATTTTTACAGCAATCCTTAAATCATTGTTATGAATGACAANAACATGAACATAGAAAAATTAGAGCGTGAATATAAAATGTTTACGAGTATGACGCAGAATCTCTCCAGTTGTTTACTGTAAGTGCTCTTCGGTTCTATGAATTTTTTTTCAAACACCAATCACCTAGTCTACACTATTTTAAATTTCACAGTGTTACATTAAAGGAAAAAATAACAAAAAACACAGCAACATTAAAACCTCAAAAAAGAGATTGTGTTCCAGTTGTATACACAATTATTGCCTTTTGAATTTCAGTATTATGACGTAATGTATTGCGAAAGTGTTACTCTTAAGAGTCAATATCAGTTAGTCCCTGAATCACCCTCGATGTTGCTAAAAGTATCGTTATTTAAAAAAAAAAGTGCAGGCAAAGTTTGTTGCAGATACCAAGGTGTCATAATGCACATTATTCAGTTTTCTTTAACTTTGTGTGAGTTTTAGACCTCATTTTCATTCGAGAAACCGTACCAGTAAAGAAATAATTTGGGTAAACTCAGAAAAATTAAAATAATGAAATCACGGACAGTTTTATATCATTAGCCTGTACTTCATTATCGTACCTACGCTAGTAATGAAATTCCACCATTGGAATGAAAATTTACTATAAAATCAAACTTTCCACGTTTTAAATATCTAGCATTGCACTCAAAAGTAAACACATTTTTTTCTCTGCTCGTTGCGCAAATTTTAGCTTAATTTAAATTATGAGATGGAAAATTCCACAGCTGAAGTTCATGCAATGAGTAAATAACAAATTATGTTTGAAATTTTAGTGCACATGTTACTGTACATATATGTTGTTGTCTTTTCAAGAATTTTTAGTTATGAAAATCCAAAGTGCCATAACGTGATAAATATTTCCTCTAAACACACCAACTCATCATTATTAAGTCTTAAGCGAGAATTTGTGTGTGTTTGGTATATTGTATGGTGGACCCTCATTTTAATGCAGTGTATTGTCAACGGGTTGTGTGCCATGTTTAAGCGCTGTAGCTGTTTTAGAAGTGTGTGGAAAAATAAATTTATGGAATGGAAAAAAAATACATACAATCCAGTTGAATGTAGTATATGGTGTAACTAGTATAACATTAAAGACAATACTTGTGAGCAATGATACGCAAAGTATCCAATAAGCGGTCAGTACTGTCTTCAGTTTCTTACCAGTTTTAGTGTGGTATGTTAAAAATTTGGTTTTTAGTTTTACAATTTTCACTTTAATTACGTAATTAATATGGGAGCGATTACTCTTAAGAATCTTCACTACTCAGCTCCGAAACTGGATAAATTGTCTTTAAAAGAGAGTTGGGATATGATTAGTTCTGTTGAAGTTACTTTCACGAGCACGTTAAATCATCACTTTGACCACATAACATGTATATTGTATAATTAAAACACTGAAGTAAAGTCAGTGAGGAGATAGTTCTATCCAATTTCGGGGCTGAGCACTGCTGATTTTTTATGAAATGAAGTAATTAGAGCTTGGCTAANCTTTCTCAATTCAGTACACTAAGTTATGTCGTTAAATTATGTTACACAAAGTATAAGCTCCCAATTTTTCTATTGTAGTGTGTTTAAAAAGGGTGGAAAAACAACAACGTTGATTTGTTAAAAGGTTAAAATTTGACTTACTTGTCAAGCGGCGAGTCAGATTTAGTTCAAATACATTTGTCTCATTAGCAACTGGATATACTTCGTAAATAGTGAAAATTCAATATAAACCAATTAAATTAGTATATGTCAGTTTACCTGCAATTCCACAGTAGAAGCCGAAGTGATTTAGTTTCGGAAGGTATGCAGTGCATTGTGGGAGGCCAGCCACATCCATCAGCGTCATCACAACGTCCTTGTCTCATCCATCGTGGCCAGAAGCGGTCACCCAAATCGATCCACTCCAGTCGCAGAGGACACGACGCCTTCTTGACGAGCCAGGTGAAAACGGGGGCAAAAGCAAGGTCATTTGGTAGATCTACATTATGTAGTCGATTCATGAGGTCACTCGAGTTTTTGTGAACTAATTCCACTTTTCCGAGATTGGNAGGAGGGAATATAGACATCCATACCGGATCAAAATCTTTTCCCAGCAGCTGAATTAGGTCATTATTTTTCCTACGAGCTCGAGGAGATGACNCAAAATTCGTTTTTGTTCCAGCTTCAGTCCAATTTGAAAAGTAAAGAGATCTATTCAACCCAAAAATGTCTAACATGTCTGAACTTGGCAATCGTACGTCATCGGCAGTATTGGCAAACGCTAGCATAGAAACCATAAAAGCAGAAATTACAAAGAGAAAATGGAACATTTCTAGAATTAATTATTATAATTTCTGAGATTTTTATTGATGCACTAATAGTACTATGTTATGGACCAAATATATTAAGCTTTTTCTCTTAAGCTTGCTTTAACGTTTGTCATGTAGCATCTGGTTTAAATTGTAATATCAAGAAATGAGTAACGATATTTGAAGGGGAAAATTTCAGACCAGTTTGGAGTTTCAATTTCTCTTCACCAGATGTGAAAAAAACCGTCAGGGGTGACACGAATTAGAATGGAAAGTAATTTATTACAGAAAATAGAATTTAATTATTCGTGTGCGAATTATGAGTGACAAATTGCTGAATCAAGTAGGGAGGGGGGGTTGTTAATAACGTCGTTAACGTCCCGATAATATATCAAATCTGTAACAAACAAACAAAAACCGTTAATACTCTTGTATTGCAGCTTCAAGAAGTAACAGCCTTAAGTAAACCCGTTTGATTAGACAAACAGAGACGAATAATATATTGCTTCAAAATAATTGGTGATATCGCCTAAAGAGACATTCAACATCGATTCAGTGAAATTAAAAAATATGAGCAGTCGCATTTTTGTTTTGTTTTAAGACCTGTACCATTATGCCACGAAAATTTACCTACCTCAAAATTAATTAACAGTAAAAGATATGTTTTAAAATGAACTTTCTTGGTTTGCGATGTTATCAGGTTAAAAAACTTTTATCTAACGAAAAAGAATTTCTATCTCAAAAGTGTTACAACATTTTCATCTTNACTAAATTATTCAACTTGATATTTTCTGGTGCACTCTGTACCTATAACTGAGCCAGTTTTTAAATGTATGTTTTTGTTTTAGTTTTTAGTGTAAATATATGAATCTCACATTGGTATATACACTGTATCTAAAACACACGTGATTTCAAAACTAAAATGTTCAGTCATTTTTTATCCACTGTTATTTTAGATTTAATCCGTACTACAGTTCAAATGGAAAGTAGGCTCTCGGATACAAATGTGTATTGGATATTTTTATCTCAAGTTTTACTTTAATGTACTGCCTGTGATATTGAAAGACACGATTTTAACATATATGAAATCAAAAGTAATGGAATAAAATTAGCTTTAAAATTTGTGCAAAATATTAACATCCATAACTTATTTCTAGGATTTAAAAAACTGAAACTTATAACTTGGTAAACGGTTTTAACACTATGGTACACACCCTGAACGTGATGCAAGGGAAGTTGACGATGAGTGTAGAAGTATGGATACAAAGATACAGTTTCCATAAACATTTTTGAACCATAAGTTTATTAGTTACAATTAAATATTCATATAGTTTGTATGTCAGGTCTGGTAGTTAGCACAATGGTCTCTATATTTTCAAATTGTTGTTGTAATATCGTGTGCATCTTAGGATGCTTTGATATATCCATTAACATTCTCATCATTTATTTGATTATAAATCAGTGCAACATACCCTATTCTGTGTCGAAATATAAAACTCCAATTACACAGAGTGTGACAAAAATGTTGGGAAAAACTGTTTTTATGATCAGAGACTTTCTTCATTTTTGTTCGCAAAAATATCATTATTTTTAAGTGAAACAACGTTGACGTTTACTAGTGTAACATATTTGCCCCATTACTTAAAATATAAAATATCAAAACTCAAACTATCGTGAAAATGTCCCTTGGAGTAAAAACTTCAGAGTATGTTCGACAAGGCATTCATTCGTCTATGAAAAGTTTGACCGACATTTAGTTTCACCCTGTATATATAAAGGTCGATTAAAGACAACAACAAAATGTGACTATGCAATGCGAATTTAGTTCAAAATGACTGATTAGTGATTATACATCATTATACTCTTTGATTACATACTTGCAAAATTTATAACATGTGATGACGTGTCAAACCACCATAAAATTCCTCATTATTACTGTTCTAAAGTAAACAATATATTACATCACAATATAAAAAGATATAAAATACTTACTAAAGAAAACGTAAAAGAGTGAGTCGTTTGCGTTCAACCACGACTACTTCAGCTTCGTCCCTTTAAGCTCCTTTTATCCATCTCGTGTTGTTGTTTTCTGTTTGTCAGTTCTTCTCTGAACCGGATACGATTTTCAAATTCNAAAAAGCTACATTTNAAGTTCTTGTGAAGAGGATNCACTTCTCGGTTCTAGCAAGACACCTTAGTCAATGTGTGGGCGGATCACTTCAAGAGCTATAATGGGCAAAGGAAGGAGGCTCCTTATAACCTTCAGAACACAACACCTATTTGTATAAGAAGAAAACCTTTTATTTTACTAGAAAATGCAACTGATAAGTTGTAGCGTGAACGAAAAGAAAATTCATTTTCACAAGTGTAAAATCAAAACAAAAACCAATTTGTTGTGAAAACAAAGATTTTTAATGAAATAACTTGATGGAGGAAAAATATGCTCCATAGGATGCAACCAAGTTTAAATTTTAATATTTTATTTTCAACGTAAAACGTTTTCTACTTTAAAATTGATATTGACTGCTGCGTAGTATTTTTGTTAACAACTGAACTAAAAATCAACATTATCCCCTTCAAAGTAGTTCCCTTAGGAAGCCACACACCGCCGGAGACGTTGCTCCAACTCCCGGTAGCAGTGCTGGAAGTCTTCAACTGAAAGTGTCTTCAGCTGGTCAGTTACGACCTTATGAAATGTTGTTCACAGTTCCCAAAATGACGACCTTTGAGGGGGAATTTGATCTCCGGGAAAAGGAAGAAATCACACGAAGTCACAACAGGCGAGTTTGGGAATGCGGAACCACTGGAATACCCGTTTTGTTAAAAAAAAAAATCGGTCACCGTGATGGCAGTGTGACAGGGAGCGTTGTCATGATGCAGCATCCAAGAGTCCACAATCCCCGGTCGGACACGATTAACCCTTTTTCTGACTCATCCAAAGACATCACGATAGTACTGCTAATTAATTGTTTGTCCCTCAGACANGAATTCCTTATGAGCAACACCTTGACTGTCGAAAAAACAAATTAGCATGAATTTGATTTTCTTTTTGCTCCTTCTTGCTTTCTTCGGGCGTGGTGAGTTTCTCGTGTGCCAATCCGAAGTTTGCCGTTTGGTTTCTTGATCGTAATTGAAAATCCTCGAGTCATCACCTATTATGACACGTTTGAAACATTTTTCGTCATTTTCGATGCGTTCAAGAAGGTCCAGGCACACATTCTTTCGGTTTTCCTTTTGTTCGTTAATGAGTTTTTTTGGGGGGGGAGAGAGGGGGTTAGGGATCACCTTTGTACACATTTCCGCTAGCCCAATTTCTCGGTGAAAATGTTGTGAACGGTTTAGTGATTAAAATTCAACTCACTACCAATCATTCTGACTGTCAAACGTCTATCAGACCTCACGAGAACCCACNATTTGTTCACATTTTCGTCCATTTTTGACGTGCATGGTNTTCCACACTCTCACGGTCCTCCAAAAATGCTTTGAGCCACCTAAAAAACAGTGCCCTTTATAGAATATGCTCTCCATAAGCCGTGTTCATTTTTTGTATGTTTCTGTTGCGTTTTCACACAGAAAGTTTGATCGCGCAACGCTGATCGGAAGCGTGGCTACAGTGTTACCAGTTTTTGGGTTTTGAACCACGCGTTTAGTCTCAATACTTTTTAGACACACCTCGTACACCTACACCTTAGGAAAAATGAATAATGGTAAAAATCACCTTTTAAAAAGTAATACAGGCTAATTTTGGAATACATATGGGGTAATACTCCAAAAATATGACAGTGCAGCCCTCACCTAAATGTTACCGTCAAACAATTACTCGTTTAATGAAATTAGTTATGATCCATCTAAGCAATTTATTTTCCTTTTTATTAACAGGGTAAAGGGAGGTAAACATAAAAATTCTGGTTTATACCTCTTTTTGTTGTAATAATACTATGTCATTTATTCTGATCAGGCATTTTTTTAGGAGGTTACTGGGCGGGATGTTTCTGTGGGGACAAAATTCTGTATTTTAAATTAAATTGAAAAGCATAGAAAAAAGAATAAAGTTATTAAAGAAACTATGGTATATCTGAACATGAATCTAACCTGAACAATACAGTAGTGTTGTGGCTTTTTATTTAAAATATAGCTGATTGTAAGTGATTGACAAATGCTAATTCTAGCCATGATGCAGAAGAGCTAGAGAAAAATGTTAAATACAAAAGTTGTTCAGCTTGGTATGTCACGTGA